>VZSF01001062.1:52389-183627 GCA_013398295.1 Chionis minor
CCCCTCCTCCTCCCCGGGGTGGCGGGGCGAAGGGCGGGGGAAAGGGCCGGGTTTCCACCTGCTGCGGGGAGCGGGGGCGCCCCCCGACACCTCCGCCTCACCCGCGCTTTCTGCGGCGCGGGGAGCGCCACCCGCAGCGCGGCTTCTGGGCGCTGGTGCGGGGCCGGTGGCAGCCAAGAGTCGCTCAAGGCAAGGCCGGGGAGACGCGGTCATTGCTTGATGTAAAATCCAGAGCACCACCGGTCAGCTTTAGCTCGAAGATTTAGGGAACGCTCTCACCCCAAAAAGACTGCCGTACCCCTCCTCTCTGAGAAGCCATTTAGGATGAGGGTATCACTCCCTGACAGTCCCCATCTAGACAAGAAGGGGCCACAAAGAAAGGCGACGGGGAACTCCTGGAGAGTAAATACACGCTGTGTTTCAGTTTGTCTGTCACGTTCGTTCACAGCTGTAAGTTACAGCGTTCTGAGATGGTTTAGCACAGAGATGATAACTTTCTGAGTAAAAAGAAGAGGCAAAAGCAAGCAGGGGGTGGGTATGAAGGCAAATTGAAGAAAAGGGGGAAACTGCACTTACAATGTGCAGAAAAGCACAAACAGTGCCAAGAAAGGCTCGCAAGACTGTGAGCTGACGCTGTGTAATGAATACACAGTCAATGTTTAACTGCAGAAAGGGCATCTGAGTTGGAGGACAGCACGAAGCTCAAACCAGAAGTTTGAGGCCACAAGAAGCAGAACCAGCATAGAAAGCTTGTTATGAGAGTGGAAATACTGCAAGAGGCTGAAAAAAAGGTGGTGGGATGGGGATGGGGATGGAGAAACATAGCCTGAAAGAGAGATCCTGCAGAAACTCCACATCACTGAGTGATTGATTAGGTTGGAGATTATGAAGAGGACCTTGAGCTGTTGGATTTGCTTCATGCTCCTGTTGGAATTGTTAGGATTATGACAGGTGAAGAAATCCTGTGGCTTTTGAAAAGGCATCTTAATAAGATCACTGGGTTTGGCCAAAAAGGATATGTAGAAATATGACAATCCATTAAGCAATACTGTATGTCTCACCTAGGAAGGGAAAAATCACAAAAAGAAAATTAAAACACTCCATTCCCCCACTCCCTTAATTTTCAGAAGTTGGAACCTTTTCTTTGATTTCTTGCTTCAAAACCATTTTTTCTAAGACATCAGCCAAGAAAAACTACAAACAAACCTTAGGAACCAACACCTCCCTGCTCAGACAGAGCCCTTGGGAACCTTAAGACTAATAAGTCTTGACTTGTCCAGAGGGATGCGGCTACGTGGCTCAGCAAGCAGCTAATACTCCTCATGTGTTGTAATATCTATTTTGCCATGCCTGATAGGGCTGCCTTGGCTGAGACAAAATGGGACACTGGGGTGCATAACAATAAAAAGTAACTAGGTCACCTGTAAACTTCAAAATGCAATGCTGTTGTAATGAATGGGAAAAAACAACAATTACCAGATGCAAGCTAACAGCTCTAACACATTTGATGCCGACAGTGTTAGCAACAGCAGCTGCTACTTCTCTTTTCAGAGCCCCATAAAGAGAGTAAGTGGCCTTGCCTTCCATGCACTTCAGGTGCAAAGGTAATTGTAATCATCAAGCAAGCCTGTGAGGGTTGGGAGAGAAAAGAAATAATGGTTGACCTGCTCGTGGCAGGTAAATGATTAACACGTAGCAGGGGAAAGGCAGCATGAAGGAGACAGCTGTGCCCTGCACACACAAAGAAAGCAGAGACATATGGGAAGCCAGACGCATTTAATTTGTAAAAGAGGGAGCTAGCAGCAGCCGGGTTTTTCCAATGCTTAGCATGGTGAAGCTGCACATGAGACCTACTGTAAATCTTAGGTAGTCTTTTAAGTTCCCTACATTCACCATCCAAGAACAGGGCAAAAGGGAAATGAATGTCGACACTGGAGTCAGCTTCCCCGGTTTTTACAAGATGCTGAAGACTTAACTCCTGGTCTGCACTGAATCATAGAATCGTCTAGGTTGGAGGGGACCTTTAAGATCATGGAGTCCAAGCATCAACCTAACACTGCCGAGAACGAATGAATGAGGGACTGTGCTTGCCGTGAATACTGCTAACCAGTGCTTTTCCTTCTTTTGCTTCCTTACTAGAATCCAAATTGCTCAAATGGCACTTTTCTACTGACTAAAGGATGTTTAGACTGTTGCTCTGTTGATGAGATTTTGTTTTAAGAGTCTTTCAGAGCTGAGTACTCTCTAGGATTGTATTTGAAGCCTGAAAATCAACAGGAGAATCGCGGGAGCCGCTCCCTACTGCACCAACAGTGTCGGGAGCTTTTGCTCCCGAGCAAAAGGTAGTCATCCAAAGAACGCCAAAAGATATCTGCATACCAATCTTGAAGAGATGCAAACGTTACCCAAATCTTGTTCACAAGCTTTGCTTTCCTAGAGGACATCTTGTTTGCCTGGGCACCTGTTCTGAGTCACAGCTGCCAAACCTGTCCCAGGCAGGCTCTGTTGTAAGTGCCCTGTATCCCACAGCTGTAACAGAACAGCATGTCTCTGTGTTTGGCAGATGGGCTGGAGACAAAAGAGCCCTCCATGGCCCTTCTCATTTTCCAGTTGGAGTTACTTTCAGACTTTGTTTACTGCTTATTGCAGGGGAAAAAAAAAAAATCTACCTAATCCTCTGAGCCAGAACAATGTCCTTTGTGTAGCCAGCCGTTTCTGAACATTTCTCTGCCTAGGTCTGTTCTGGAGAGTCACCATGGGCCTTTGCATAATGCTGGTGGTGACCTTCCAGAAGCAGTTTCCAGACAGCAGAGAAATTCTTCCTCAGACATATATCGTCACTTTTGCTATGGCACAAGGTGAGATGACACAGTCCTGCTCATCTGTCTGTGGATGAGCTGAGTTGTGCAGGCGGGTTCCCCCCTCTCCCTGTGGGCGTGCACTGCAGGTAGCTGAACAGAAGTGAGCAGCTGTTCATGGTTTCGCATGGTTTCTTGACACCATGAGCCCACCGCAAGCTACTGCATTATTGTCGTCACCTCTGTTTCAACGGTTATATGTTTACCTACACGTTGAGCTCCAGTTTTGCCATTTGAACAACAGTGAATTTGATAAAGTCTTGCAAATGTGACAAAGCTATTCAGCTAGGGACCTATCTCAACTAACAATATTAAAATCATTACATCCTGGCCAAGAAAAACTGTTTTACTGTTAGGCAGCTGAGACCGGTGCTAGGCAGGAGTGAAGGAAGGTGCTCCAAAAGTAGGGTGAAAAAAGGCTATGGCAAAAGTAGAAGAAATAATCTAAGTGAGGAAAAATGTCTTTAAAAGGGATGTTTAACAGAGGTAGTGTCATGGTGTCTTATATATATGATATACATTTATGATAGATATACATTTTATTATATATGTATATATTTTAAAGTTTATATATAATGTGTATATACTACATATACATTATATACACATATACACATATATGATATACTGTATATATAAATATAATGCATACACACACATGATATAATGCAGTTTATCATATACACACTGTGCTTCTCACATGAAAACTGCTAGTGACACACCTCTTCAGAAGGTATTGCTTAAATGCAGGCTGATTGCAACTCAATCTATACCAGGAAGGAGATTAAATCACCTGCAAAAAGTGCATTGCAGGCAGACAAAGAAGCTTAACTGAATGTAATTAGAAAACTAAAGCCAACACACTTGGCCAGACTATTCCCAAAATTCATAACCTTGCATCACCCAATTTTTCATTTTAATCTGTCCCATCTCTGAAAACAATATGCGAAAAAAAGAGCCAACATCACTAACATTGTGAATATAACACCCAATTTAAAAAATGTATAAATGTGAAGAGATTTAACTTCTCGATGCACAGTGTGGCTAACCAGGCACATTCCATCATACTGCAGACAGTGGTTGTTCTGGAGCCCACAACACCTTACAACTTTTCACAGCTGAGAACAGTAATTCAGATGCTATCTACCAACCATTTTGTTATACAAAATTTATAGCTAAGTACTTGCTAAGCCAAATTTTAGCTGTATGTGTTATTGTCAGTGATGACAGCAAATGTTTTATTCTGCAGGAGCTCACATAGATGAAGCTAAAGGAAACAGTAATCTTTCCAGTGTGCTGGAGGGTTGTGGGGTCTGTTTGTTGTACCTGGGCCACAATATTACCCTGTAATCACAGCCTTATCACAGCTTATGAGCTGGATGCATAAACTTGTCCAGACAAATAAGTACCTTTTAGAGAGCAGTGCAGCATGACTGCAAAAACATTCTAACATTTATCATTAAAAAAAAAGAAGTAGACAAAGAAGTGAATGCTAACTGCAGGATACCAGCGGGGTGCTTGATAGGCTTTAGCTGGCCGAACTGACATGTGCAGGAATGTCTTGGCGCAATATACCAGAAGGGTGCTGAGCTCTAGGAAGATCAGTAACAATAAGCTGTTAGTACAAACTACACCACCTCTAGATCAGACTAATCAACAAGGATTTTTACCTGATTTAAATTTGGTTTATGCTGTTAGAAACAAGCGAGTTAATTAGGCAAGCTGAAGACAGATTGGCATCGCCTAGGGAAACTCTTTGGTGCTAGCGAAGACTTAGCTGTGCGTGTCACCACAGCGTGCCACGTCCTGCACAACATCTGCACGGATGAGAGTAAGATCTTTCTCTGGTGTGGGCTTGAGTAGCTGCTGATTTGCATTTTGTCTGAACATAAAAGGGACAGCTTCTCTATCCAAGCAGCACGTGATGACACAGAGATGAGCAAACAGCTGTATCTCTCGCATCATTTTCCTATTCCCTCGCTAGTGAAAAGACCATGCTCTGGGACTTTGTGGGATGTCACGTTCCCAGAACAGGAGCAACAGGGACGCCTGTCAAAGAGCGCTCTCTTTGCAGTGTTCAGTGTCCATGCAAAAGCTTCAACTAATTTTGCCAGTTTCCAGACATTTTGCCGTGAGAATGCATTACAAAGATGGTAAACCTGGGTTGAGGAGTGAGAAAAGACCTTCAAACCAGAGTCCTTGAGTTGTCATTTGTTACATACTCAGACAGCCAAGGCTCAGCAGAAAACTTACCAGCTAACTGAGTATCACAGTGAGAAATGGACATCTACAAAACTTTTGAGGAATCCATTGAAAGCCCACCTCCCCCCTCCAAAAAGCAGTCATCTATTCTTTTCTCCTGTCTCTTCTCATATTTCTCATGCCAATGTCCACAAGAAATCCCATGAATGCTACTCAATTGCAAAGCCTTGCTACCAACAAAGCAGCTTCTCTTTCCTCTCCCTGCCAATCTCTGAGATATGAAAAAACAAAGGACCAGGAAAGGGATCTTTACTAGTATTTACAATGAATGCCCAGTCCAGGTATGCCAGTATTCACAGGATGCAAAACTACAGTAAAATCACACTAAGAAATTACTTTCCAAAACTGATTCTTGGTCACATTACATGTACTTAATAGTGCATTGTGGAAACCTAAGCCTTTCATAGATTTTTTTTTTTTTTGGGCATTTTTATAAAAATTTATCCTGGTTTGAGATAAAACAGAACCGATTTTCTGTTCAGTAATTTTACTGTGTAACCAAGCCTTTTCTAATTAACTGAATGCTCTGAAATTAATGGCATATTGTGCAGCAACTGTTTGGTCTCAGAGTGATAAGACCCATGTTTATAGTTAATACCAAGGCACCGGATGCAGAGAGGCTCTTGCTTATACTTATTGCTGTTAACACCCAAGGCCAGACAATTTTGTTATTTGCCCCGTTGGAGGGTCAGAAGCAGAAAAGCGCAGAGGGGTCCCACCTGTGGGGAGGAGCGGACAGGACAGGTGACCCCAAACTGACCAGCAGTATATTCCATCCCATCTGCGTCATGCTCAGTATAAAAGCTGAGGGATCAAAGGGTCAGCCTCCTTCTTCAGTGGCCAGTGTCTGAGGAGGACTCTGTTAATTTGCCTTTGATCCTGACCCGTGTGTTCCTGAATCCAGATCTGGAATCCAATTCCCATCTGTCACTGGGTCCAGTTTGGGACTTTCCCTGCTGGTGACATGATGGTCACCCTGGGAACTCGATAGTTGTTTTGTATGTATTATAAATATTTCTTTTTTTCCTTTGATTTTATTATATTATTATGGAATATTATTAATCTTTCATTAANCTTTCATTAATAAAATTATGAAATATTATTAATATTTCATTAAAGTTGTTTAGTTTCTTCTAAACTCATAAATATCTCTCTTTGTTTGTCCCCCCCCGCCCCCCTCTTCTCCTTGCAGAGAGAGGTGGGGGAGAGCATCTGTCACTGGTTTCAGTGGCCACTCCAGTGTGAACCATGACAAACTTTCTGCAGACAGGATTGGGAAGAAGAGCAGGAAAATAAAAGGAAGTAAATGGATAAGGAAAAGGGAGAGAGGTGTTCAACACCATTTCTGCAAATATATTACAGCTTTCCCTGGTTGGGGTTCCCATCTGATTTCAGAAAAATCAGGCTATCTTTGTCCCTGTCCTCCCCATGACTACACTTTCCTAATAAGGCCTCCAATAAATTCAGAAGAAACCAACTGATTAAATGTAAGAACTTGCTAATTGAGACTAATGTTTAGATAAGATGCTGTCATGGTTTAAACCTAGTCGGCAACTAAGCACCACGCAGCCACTCGCTCACTCTACTCACAGTGGCATGGGGAAGAGAATCAGAAGAGTAAAAGGGAGAAAACTCATGGGTTCAGCTAAAGAGAGTTTAATAGGTAAAGCAAAAGGTACACACGGAAGCGAAGCAAAACAAGGAATTAATTCACTGCTTTCTATTGGCAGGCAAGTGTTCAGCCATCTCCAGGAAAGCAGGGCTCCACCATGCGTAATGGTTAGTTGGGAAGACAAACACTATCACTCCAAACATCCCCCCTTCCTTCTTGTTCCCCCAGGTTTATATACTGAGCGTGACATCATATGGTACGGGATATCTCTGTGGCCAGTTGGGGTCAGCTGTCCCAGCTGTGTCCTCTCCCAGCTTCTTGTGCTCCCCAGTCTCCTCACTGGTAGGGCAGTATGAGGAGCAGAAAAGGCCTTGACGCTGTGTAGGCACTGCTCAGCAATAATGAAAACATCGCTGTAATATCAATGCTGTTTCCAGCACAAATCCAAAACATAACTCCTACTAGCTTCTATGAAGGAAACTAAATCTACCCCAGCCAAAACTAACACCGATATTAAGAAGAACAGGCTGTGAATTTCAACAAATTTTGAATCTTGTGGCATAGGAGAGGAGTCTTTGTAGTTTGTACTGTGCTGTCAGAGCTAGGTAACGCACATAAAGAGGTTGATTTTGAAACTGAGCCTCTTCACTGGTGGTATAAGACCTGTGAGGTAGCAATTGCTGAAAAAGAAATCCCATAAGTTAATTACCAATTAATCAAACAGAAATCGATACTGTATTTCATAGCTAATTACACTCTGTGATCTCACATATTTATAGTACTACCACAGATGAGGTATTCTAAATCAGGCTTTTGAAATTAAGAAAAAAGAACACATGACAAAACCCCAAACCCAAAACCAAACCAAAAAGCCACACCCAAACAAACAACAACAAATTTCTTCACTTATGTATTTGTTTTTCTAGCAATATTTGGAAAAGTCATTAAGGACATCGTCCATCATATCGTGCTTCTATGTATAGAAATGTGGACACCCAATGGCTTTCCTTTATGAAAGGATGCACTGTGCAGGTCTGCAGCTACATCCATAACCTATTAAAGTCACAAAAGCCCATCTCACCCGCAGACTCACAGTGCGTGTTCAGATGGTGCAGGTGTGCTGCAAAGTAACGGTGGCAGTCATGAAGAAAACACTGGAGAGTCACAGGTCTGTTTTAATCTGAAGGGTGAGAGAGCAGTGTCTGGCACTCTCTGTAGAAAGGCAGTTCATGCTTCTCTTCAGAGTGAGGTAGACACTGACCAAAACAGTTAAATCAGCCAGCTGCACAGTAAGATTTTACAAGGACTACCCAACAGCATGTTAAAGATATTTTTCCTTAGGACAGGTTACAAACTTCCAGTCCCTACAAAAAATGAGCTGCAACCGTGCAGGAGAGAGAGCAAATAAGGGAAAGGTGTACAAACAGAACTTTTGGATTGTTCAAACAAAACTTTTGGATTAAGCTAAGAAACAATTTCTCATAGAGGCAGTATCCTTATGGAAATCAGACTTGGATTTCTGTAGAAGGAGGCTGTCAGCTTGATCTTTTTCACCTATTGTTTTGGGGAAAAAATGTTGTTTAAGGCAACAGGCTTCTACTGGAGAATATACTCAGTTGTCTCAAGAGTTTATTTCTAAAGAAAATCAAAACCATCAAGACCCTAAATGTTGGCTGTATGCTGCACCCCAAAGAATATGAATGCTCAGGGAGTAAAGCAGCTGAACAAGCCTTAGTTTTCTGCTTATTGACAGCGTTCCCTGTGTGGTTGATCCCTGTCTTAGTTAAGTCAGTGAGAATTTGGAGCAAGTTCATCAGGTCAGACAATTTTCGTAAACTCTGTAATAATTATCAGCAAAAATGTGCCACGAGTTGGAGGTATTGTATATTTTGATTCAGAAGAATGGCTGAAAATAATATTAAGTGTTACACCTTCATCCTGCATAAGCTTAAGAAAGAGCAGTAAGAGTTGAATGAGTAACTAGTTCTGGTATTTCTTAAACACCTAACCCTGAAGTGGCAGCAATTCACACTTTCCCAATAAGAAGTGCAGCAGTCGATGCTCTGAGTCGCTCCATTCAGTTATCCATCTGCCCAGTGCAAAAGCCTGGGAAAATCACAGCTTTGTTACACTAGGCTGGTCCTTTCAGCACTCTGCCCAGGGGGAACGATGTAGATTCCACCTCACAGTGTTGTTACCCAGGTAACTTTATCTCCAAACCCTTTTTGGCTCTATTCTGCCCATGGTCTTCCCCTTCCTCTCAGTCAACAAGCTCACGGCATGGAAACAGGCATCAAGAAAATACTCCTTTCTTGCTTCTTCCCTCTTTGGTACCTTTTATACTCTCTCCAAGGGGCAGCAGAGAGCCCACAATCTGAGTTTTAAGACTTCAACAAAACAAAGTGAAAGTAACTTCACATGCACAAATAGCTAAGCTGTCCTCAGCAGTTCTCATTCACTTACATGAACCTATCCCTAGCCCTCCCCAAACAAAAAATTCCGATCCTTTCTGCACACTCCTGACCAACTAGCACAGACATGCATACACATCACTACCTTTTCATTCACGAGGAAGAAAGCAGAGTGTGTTAGAGTATAACAGAAACTTTTATTCAAAGAATTACTTGTTGCATACTTTTCTATAACTTTTACAATCAAATCTGACATTTTCATAGGAAGCACCCGAGCCATCACCACACACCAGCAAGACAACACATGACTTCCCATTGTGATTAAAGTTCTCCTTCTAAAGAAGGACACGCACTGACATTGCTATCACAACAGCTCACATAAACATACCTGAACTCCTTTTATTCTTCCCAGCTCGTGTCTGTAGTTGCATAACCACCACAACAGCAAACTCAGACCAAGTAACTAAAGCTTCCTGGAGGGCTGCGTAAACACTCTCCAGACTGCTGAGCCTGACAAAGCTCTACTTAACTGCCACCATGGCAGGAGTGGAGGACAGAGGAGAGGGCCTGACCCCATGAGGTCATTGAACAGTTGCTTGGGCTGCGCATCACCTCCTCTGGGGGATTTTACTGGCCTGGGTTTCTTGGTGCCTCATGGAAGAAACCCTGTGGACCCCTTTGCAGGCCAGCAGAGACACATTTTCATTGCCACACTACCCTTGATCTTCCAGGCAGCCACGAGAGTGTCTTTGAAGCAGACACAACTAACAAGCAGCACTATGCCGTTACAGACATGACACGCTTACAGAGAGCGGCAAACTAAACTGATTCTTTTACGAAGCACTTGAAATTCCTTCCAACAGTTTAGAACAATGTGGTTTTGCAGATAAAGATGTATTCTTTACGCATTTCAAGGGGGTCAGCAGAGCTATCAAACAGTGAGGCTCAAGGCAAGGCTTAAAGATATGAATAGTAATGTGACTGAAAAAAGCATTTTGTTTTGGAAAATGAAACCTAGAATGTTCTGTGAGGGAGTATAAGGCCAGTATAGAAATAAGGTGGGGAAAAAACCCATCAAACAAACTAGTGAAACTTTGAGTCTGAACTCAGTGAACCAAATGGTTTACTCCAAAAAATATCACTATCTTCCTATTTTAGCTGAGAAATTAGACTTCCCAGTGAGAGACTGAGACTCGGCAGTATACCCTATAGCAACAGGATATGTTGCTGCCACAGGGTATATCCCAGGCCTATATTCCCACTGTCTCCCAGCAAAACTCCTGTCATCTTCAACAGCTGCATCTGGGGACATACTAGGCAACTGTGTGAAACAGTATCTTACAGCGTGCTTCATAGTGGGTGCTGTCATTCTTTCTCTCCCGCTAATTCTTCACTGTTGGGGTTGAGGATTTAAAGAGGTCAAGAGCAAAAGGTGGAAGTGGGAATGTGGCTTTGTATCAGATGGCAGAGGATTATTTGACTCTTAGGTGTAGGTGGGAGTTGAGAAAAAATCCTTTTAAGTATACTTGTTTTCATATCTCCACCCATTTTGACATGCCTTTACACTCACTCTAGGGTAGCCACAGGCAAGGTAATGAGTTACAAGAACAGCTCAAGCAGAGATTGTCTGAGATTAATGCAACTCTTTACAGTGTGTTGAATCTTATTTAAAAATACCAGCATTTCGAAAAAAAAGCTTACACTTCCTTGGTTGTTACTGTTCAATGAACTGTTACTACCGTGTTACTGTACAGCATGCTACTATGAAATAATACATAGTCTGATGCTCTTGAGCTGGTTAAATTTTTGGGGCTAAATTTTCAGTGAAGTTTGCAGGACCATAGATTCATAGGTGATTCGTAGATCACTTTTGCACGTGAGGTGCTATTTTTTCTGTGCATGTGACACCCACAAACACATAAAAAGATGATTTTTAGACAAAGCATAGGAAGAATTCTGTATTCTTAGGAGCCAATAGTTCCTCTTCAAAGCTTAACCACTCGGAAGTGGAAAACTATTAACTGAGGCTACTGGTCTTCTGTGATTCTAACATGGCTTCTCAAGTATTTCTAAAGAATACTCTGAAGTTTTGTCCCCACTTTTTTTCCTTCCTGACAACTCTCTTGTTATTCAGAGATGTATCGTGGTTGAGGTAAACTTAATATATTTTCTGATAATATACCTTTTCTACTGAGAGATGCAGTAAGAGGACAAAATGGCAATTTTAACCTGATGTGAAGGTTTTCAGAGTCATTTCAGGATTTTGTCTTCTAGGCTGCTCTTGGCTTGATCTTGGTCTTATTTTTTACTCATTTTAGTGAGTTCTACATACATAAAAAATCTCAAAGGCTACACCAGTTCACATATGAATGCAGCTGAAATCTCTCTCAGCAGATACAATGTCATCGTGACACAAAGAAAAGGCTAAATTGCTTACTATTCTCTCTTACCATTTTTAAGGCAGCTTGTCTCTTTCTTGTGTACCAAAGACAAGGAAAAAGAAGTTATCCCAAAGCATCTTAGTTTCTTCTCATGGCAGTATCTTCATATATGAAGCCATACAGGAATTAGTACTCTCTGTTAGGACACGTCCCCTAATCCTCCTGGTCTAAGATTCTGCAAGTGGCAGAGAATACTGAAGTAAATCATCCTACATACTACCAATTAATGTAATAACAACAACAGCAAAAAATCCCAATTAAAAACAAACAATTGAGAAAAACCAACATCTTTTCTCTTGCTCTGTTTGTCACTTGGGTTAGTTTTTGTCCTAGTATGTTTGGTCTTTGATTCTGCTAGAGGATCTAGATGCTTCCAAACCAGAAATGAATTTATAAGAAAACTAATTACTTCTATTTTTAAGACAAAAATTGAAAAGCTACTTGAAATTTCACTGAAATTCCTAAGACTAAAGAAATTTCTCAGTCTAGTCTGCCTTATACTCTTTCTTTAAAGAGAGTTTTGCTAATTCAGTCTGAATGGTGAAATTGCTTCTACCATGATTTTACAGTGAGTTAGAAACAAATATTTAATATCACTAAAAAGAGACTAAGAAAATTGCTGTGGTTTAGACTAGAGTCCCTAAGAAAGCATCTTATTTTTCCAAACAGGCCACAAAGAAAGGTGAGGATGAGAATGGTCTAGTAGACAAAGCAGGGGAGTTTCCATACAAACTCCTTCCATAATGCTGGATTTATTTTTAAGTCTCTGCCAAGACATAGTAGGATTTTCATGCATGGAAAGCAAAGAAGCAATCCAGTTCTGCACCAGAGCGTTCCTTCTTGCCATCTGAGGAGACATGAGGCAAAGCTAATTTTAAACATTTTGAATGCTCTCACCCAATTGCCAAGGACATCCCTGTGCTTGTTTGTCCCGTCTTTAATTTAACAGCCCTGAGGGGCTCAAACACTTCAGACTGGTGGCTGCTGTGGTGAGCCTCTGCAGGCAGAGATGGTGGAGACACAAAGAGAGCTCTTTCTGCTGGCAGTCCCTCACTTCGTCATCTCTGTTAACACCTTTGTCTTCTTGAATAGGTGATAGCTCTGAGCAGGATAACATTGGGTGCATTTTGGAATAATGCAGAATATCTACTTACTTGCAGAATTCTGCAGAGTCCAATCAAATAAATCTCTGCTTTGTGCAGCATGAGCTCAGATTTTATACGATCTCAGAGAACTCTTGTTTTCCTCAAAGCTGTTTTGACAACAGCTTTGAAAAAGTTAAGCATCCCTGGCAAAGCATTGTAATAAGAAGTATGTTAGATATCCCCTTTATGTAGTGGTTAGTTAGCCTGTAATAATTTAGAATATACTGATGGATGTAATGAAACACCGTTTTGGTTCTCTGCTAATGTTAGGTGAAGGCTTACCTTCATTTTGTTAAATCACTCTGATAAATTGGCTGATGATTAAATATTGTTAAACATCATACAAACTAATCTTGTGATTTACTGTACCTGTTAATAAATACCTCAGAATTATACAGAAAAAAGCAGTAAAACCTCAATGCTAGATGGAGCAGAGCTTGCAGCTCTGTATCATGGAAGCTGCTGGTCTTAGATATGGTGACAGAAGACAAAGTAGTGAGAACATTTTAAGAGAAGTTAAGTAATTCAGTTTGGACTAGTGAAATGCTATGTTTAAGAAACAATGGGGAGAAAGGCAGAAATGGGAATTTGGGTAAAGAAGGATCATGGAGAAGTAGCATTTACAGATGACGATAAACAACAAAGCTCGCAGCTGTTTTATATTGCACAAAGTTATAAACTGAGAAATACTTTAATGTGGCAGTTAGTGCTGATGATTTTCAAAGATTTCTGCAATACTTCAGCTATACTTTTATTTAACTATATATCTTTTTAGATAAACCAGACCTTGAACATTTATATGATTGCTTTTGTTAATAACTAAGATTTTAAGAAGCTGCAGGTGATTGGGGAAAATAATGATGAACATAAGTCAATTATAAAATGAAAATAATATTTAAATGACAGGTTCTCAATACAACTCTTTTCTACCGACTTTAATGAACAAATGCTGAAACTGTGGGAACTAATGACCTGTTGGTTCATAGAAAAATATTGCACTGGGTCCAAGTGAGTTAACAAGCAGCTAATGTTATTCCAGAAACTGCAGGTATATGTTAACATAGGGTTACGAAAAAGTTAATGAAGCCTTCCACCTATTTTCCTTATTGTGTGCATACAGTTCTGCTCTACCAGAGCCAAATGGGTTTCAGATCAAAGCTCTAATGTTCTTCTGCTCAAAACACTGTCTGACCTGGCAAACCACTATATGCACCTAAGTGTGTAGCCATGCCAGCCAAATGGAAATGGAGAAGAAAGGGGAGGACAGGCCTAAGGACTGCCCAGAGAAGCTAGGTGCTATTTCGAAAGCAAACAGAATTACCAACTTTAAGCAGAAGAGCTTGATGAATAATATTGGATAAGTAAAATGTTGAGGACTTCAGTGCAGAGACAGGCCAGGATTAAGTCCTGGCTTGGAGAGCTGTGTGTGGGCATGGCTGTCTGCAGCAGAAAAAGGAGGTGCGAATTAACAGCGATGATGAAGAACAGCCTGCTGCTGAGAGAGGGAGAGGAAGCAGGAGTTGTGGACCATTAAAGATTTGCATTTAATTGACCTTAGGCAAAGCAATGGAGATAGAGGTAAGATGGAGCAGTGTGAAAGCCATTGCTTGCACAGCTCCTGCGCGCTGGCACGGAGCAGGACCTTCACTTCAGGGTTCAGGAGATCAGGGTGCCACAGAAGTCAGCACTTGCCTTGGTGATGCACCATTGCAGCATGGAGTGCTGCAGTGTCCAACATGCATACCCTGTGCATCTTGGGGCTCAGGCAGGGCTCTACTTTTCCTTCTGTAAACTAGAATTGCTCCTTTGTTTCCTTTATCTATGTGCTGTTTGTGGCTGCGGTAGATCTAATTTTCTTCATAGCAGCTAGTACGGGGCTATGTTTCAGATTTGGGCTGGAAACAGCATTGATAATACAGGGATGTTTTAGTTATTGCTGAGCAGTGCTTACACAGCGTCAAGGCCTTTTCTGCTCCTCACACCACCCCACCAGCGAGTAAGCTGGGGGCGCGCAAGCTGGGAGAGGACACAGCTGGGACAGCTGACCCCAGCTGACCACAGGGATATCCCGTACCACATGACGTCATGCTCAGCAATAGAACGAGGGAGCAGGTTGGTGGGGAAGTCACTGCTGAGGGACTGAGTGGCCATCGTTAGGTTGGTGGTGAGCAATTGTTTTCATTTGCATCACTTGTCCTTCTTGGGTTTTATTTCTCTCTCTTTGTTATTTGCTTTTTCAATACATGAATAACAGTAATAATAATTTTATTTTTATTATTAAACTGTTCTTACCTCAACCCACCAGTTTTCCCACTTTTACCCTTCCAATTCTCTTCCCCTCATCCCGTTGGGGTGGCGGGAGTGAGACTGAGCGAGCAGCTGTGTGGAGCTTACTTGCCAGCTGGGCATGATTCTCTGTCTTCATTTTTCTTGTGCCTGTCAAGCTTAATGCTTGACCAGTCTTGTGAACTACCGGACCACTTTCTACCCTTTGACTTGCATCTCCTTTTGTCTCTCTGGCAGGGGAAAAAACTTTGCTGGCACCATTTTAAAAAGTCACTGGAATATATAAGCCTTCCTACTGATGTGAGATGTACTAGTGAGATTTTATACATGCTTAGGGCACACAGAGCAAACCTCCTGAAGTACTGAAACCTATAATCCAACACAGGGGAATTCTGCTTAACAGCAATATGATACTTATACTCTGGATTTATGCATGTCTCACAGGTATCTACATTTAATAGAGTATGTCATCACTGAGTGTTATTTAAATTACTTTGATATACTTCATTAGTCAATCTAAACTTTTAAAGTTATCCATAGTGGCAGAACAGGATGAAGCAGCTGTTTCAAACATTCATTTAGGCCCTCAGGTATATTAGCTGTCTGCAAAACAATTAAATGTTCTGGAAACTTTATAAACAATGATGAATAGCATTCAGATGGCAAAGTTCCATGCAGCTCTAGAGAAGCATTTTTTTTCCTTGGGAAACAGTTTGTGCACTACCCTGAGAATGTGCAATACACTCCAAATGAAGTGCCAAATATGACCATTTCCCACAGAGGATGTGCAGAAGAACTGCTTGGTACAAGGCACCTGTTGTGCAAGCAGCAGTGCAAAACCACGGAACAGCATCAGACCATTTGGATACTTAAGATGCTTAGCTTCAACACACATAGGCCATAAAGCACAATTCAGGTACAAAAACATATTCTCTGGGATGTGTACATCACCTCGAAGAACTAGTGATGGGCGAAAGAAAAGCGCTTACTTGAAATCTACTATTTTATTACGTCCCCAAATATTTTTTTCATGTTTGCTAGCATGAGAATCATAATCAGCTGATTTCCTGAGGTGTTACAGAACAGTGTAGGAGGTGATAGCAACAGTAATTAACTGTTGAGCAACACGAGACACTCCCTACTGACTGCCACAAAACACGAGAACTTGATATTCTTACCATACATTCACTGTTTGGTGTATCTTTTATCACAGCAAACATGGGCTCCCCAAACTGCTGCATTCATTGGGACCTGTCAACACAGCACATCTCTAGAAAACAGCAAAGAAATATATTAACACAATAAGAAAGTAGTCTAGCTGCGGCAGTATTAGGCTCTATCTAGGTGAATTGATGTAGCATCCCAACTGCATTAAAGTACATTAGCCTGTGGTGGAGTTGCTCAAGTAAGCTGGAGTTAACATCTCTGTATTATGCTGCTGTCTGCAGCAGTTGTACCCTAAGCTGGAGGAAAGGATTCTCTCTCTTCTCTTTCGTCTTCTGAGGCTACCCCCCGGTCTTAAAATGGCACTGGCAGATTAAAGATCCACCATACAGACCAAGATATATTTGTGTGGATGAAAGTAAAACACTGCAAGCAGGCATCACTGGCTACAGTTGCTTCAGAAGCCACCCTGAACTACTAAGAGAGAGGATTAAGAATCAACTTTAAATATTAAATACAAATGGAACTGGCTGGCTACCAAATGTAAGCTTATTCTTGCCAATGATCTCCAGTAAAAGCATAATATATTTATTAATTTATTATGAATATGTTTTTTGAGATAACTGTTCTAAAAATATGATTCTAAATTTTCTTAGAATGTTTTAATAATTCTGTTGCAGGCTAGGACCTGTAACTATTATAAAGAAAGTATCCTGTTAAATAAATGCTTGCAGTCAATAGAAAAGGAACTTCTTGAAATATCTTTCAAATGTGGCTGCTGAGAACAGAAAAAAAATGTTTTAATAACCCCCCTTTCTGTGCCCTCCACATTAGCCTATTTTGTTTTAAACAAAGACATATTATTTTTGTTGCTGAATAATTTACCCCATTCTTGCTTAAACATGTTACTCTAGATTACAAACATATGGCCGTAAAAATAACTGGTTGGACTGATTTAAACTGCTGATTTTCATCTCCGATTTGGCATGAGGAAATTTACTATAAAACCTGTTTATGGTTGCAGATACATCTCTGTCCCACAGCTGCAAGATAAGGGTGGATTTGTAATCTTCCAACTGTACAGACCTCAGTGACTGACTGAAAGTCTACTTAGCACAAAGCTAAAATGCATAATTAAAATATTCTGTTTTCTTTCTCCCTTAATTCAAAAGTAAATAGTGATAAAATGAAAATTAAGAACAAAGCTGTATGCATATACAATTAAAAAATCGTTTCATATGTAAATAGAAAGCTGCCTTAATAGCCCCAAATATTTTTTTCCAGTCTGTTGGGCTTGGTGGAATTTGGCAGGACTCGGGGTGGCTAAGGGTTGCCAGCATGGTGGATGACATCGGTTAGCTGTCATCTGGGCAGAACGTGTGGGATGGTAGGTAAGGCTGACTACATAGCACACAGATATGATTAGAAGGGATGAAGTTGTGGGGAGTAGTTATGCACCTGCCTGAATTCCTGGCCACTCAGTCATCCCTTTTTATCCTCCATTCCCACTGCTTTCATAAAATAGACTAGAAGAAAACAAAAACAAGGGGAGGATTGAAGAAGGCACATCCATTTCATCACTCAGCTTTAACCACACAAAAGGATTTTACTGGTATGTTTTACATACTTTTGCTTAACTGGGTATTATAAGCATTAAGTACTGGCTGTTGAAACCAATATACTGCCTTCAAGAACATCTCTCAGGTGTCAAAACCTCAGCATGCATCTTTGTGGCTAAGCACGTGGACAATACTCAAGCTCTCTTTCTTTAGAGACTCCTTTAACCATAGGTTAGTTCCTATGTTTTACATGCCAAAAAGATGTATCTGGACACTTCCCATGGTTTAACTAATATGCCCAAAAATTGACTGTGTATTGCAAACTTTAATTGTACTAAGCTAACAGTAGGCTTACCCGTTAATTGTGGAAGATCCTTGGCCAATGTGCTTACAATTCTCAACTGTATGCACTAGACCTTTACCTGCATTAAAAAATGAGGAAGGAAGAAAACTGAGAACTATCTTCCAATGGTACCAAAGCAGTGGTATTTTAAATATATTTATATCTTGTGTGCACATATATATGTGTTTGTATAGATACATATCTCTCTATCTCCATTCAAGACAGGAAAAGGACTGTAACACAAGGGTAAATGTAAGAGGAAAAAAAAAAGTAACAGGCAATTCTACTGATGTTCCCAAAGCTCAGATTTTTTCAGCTTTACAACAGCAGGGATCTTAAATTCTGGGCCCTAACCTGATTGAGCGTATGGGGAACTCATTCTTGATTACACACACACACCCCTCCATGTCATGTGCAGTAAGAAGCCTGGCCTCACTACAAATCCAAACAATACAAAAAAGGTGGCAAACAAATCCATACAGCCTGTGTGTAAGAGTAAGTATATTGGTGATATAGAAAAGGGCAAAGGGAGGTAAGCACGTGGTGTTAGCTTGTTGTTCTTCTCAATACTTGGGAGTTAATCATATTTAAATTGTCATGTGTTAATGTTTTCTTCCAGGTTGTGTACGGGAGATAAAAAAGAACCATTCTTTTGCCTGGATGTCTCAATACCAGATTCTTTCTGAGCATCATAACCTAGACAGAAATAATCAGAGTTATATCTTACTGTCTCTACAGAACTCAAATTTCACTCAAGCTGAAAGAGGCATGTCTAAGGCTCCCTGGATTTCTTCAGCTGGACTGGCTCAGACTGACTCCCACCTCCATTGTTTCCTTAGGCTAGAAGGGAAAGGAAATTCTTTGATCTCTTGTAAGAACAAATAAATTCTTTTCCCTTTTTTGGTACCTGCTGTATCAAGCTCAAATAAAAATCTCTGCCTTTGCAGGCAAAGCTATTCTTCTAAGCAACAGTCAATTCCCGGAAGAGCCTGAAAAGATGAAAGCACTTCTCTACACATTCTGATACAGAGTATAACTACTAAATCCCAGTACCGCTACTGTGATGAGTGCAGTCCATTCCAACTTAAGCTTTACTTTTAAACTCTTAACTTTCTTACTGTTTGTAACAGGAACTTAGAATCCAGCTATCAGCTACTTGCCTCTCAAGTGAATAACTTTTATTTCAACATGAATACAGCACCCCTTTTGACACTTGACTGGATTTTCAAATGCACGTTTTTTCTGACCGACCTAAGGATGGGAAATGCAATTAAGTCTGTACTACCCACTTGCTGCATTTCTGGTTCTGAAAGAGCTTTGATACCATAAAAATAGATGCTTTAAGCATAGGAGCAGAATAGACATAAATGAAGGGGAAGACTCAGATTTAATAATCACATTTAATTTAGACACAAGAGATGCAGAGTTGGAACAGACACCGTTGACTTAACGCTTCGTTCTTTTCCAGTGAAAAATAATCATACATCATAGAATAGTTTGAGTTGGAAGGGACCTTAAAGATTATCCAGTTCCAACCCCCCTGCCATGGGCAGGGACACCTTCGAGTAGACCTGTTTGCTCAAAGCCCCATCCAGCCTGGCCTTGAACACTTCCAGGGATGGGGCCTCTACAACTTCCCTGGGTAACCTGTTCCAGTGCCTCAGCACACTCACAGTAACAAATTTCTTCCTAATATCTAACCTAAATCTACCCTCTTTCAGTTTAAAACTGTTATCCCTCATCCTATCACTAAATACCTGAAAAAAGGTCTCTCCCCATCTTTCTTGTAGGCCCCTTTTCAGCACTGAAACACCACTATAATGTCTCCCTGGAGCCTTCTTCTCCAGGCTGAACACTCAGCCGGTCTTCAGGGGGTCTCCAGCCTGCTGATCATCTGTGTGGCCCTCCTCTGGACTCACTCCAACAGGTCTACGTCTTTCTTGTGTTGGGGGCTCCAGAGCTGGAAACCCCACATGGGGTCTCATGAGAGCAGAGTAGAGAGACAGAATTATGTCCCTCGACCTGCTGGGCATGCTTCTTTTGATGCAGTCCAGGATGCAGTTGTCTTTCTGGCCTGCAAGCATATAGTGCCAGCTCACACTGAGCTTCTCATCAACCAAAATCCCCAAGTCCCTCTCCTCAGGGCTGTTCTTGATCCATTCTCCACCCAGCCTGTATTTGTGCACAGGGTTGCCCCGACCCACATGCAGGATCTTGCACTTGGCCTTGTTGAACTTCATGATATTTGCATAGACCCACGTCTCAAGCCTGTCAAGGTTCCTCTGGATGGCACTTCTTCCCTCCAGAATGTCAACCCTTCCTTCCAGCATGTGAACCGCACCACGCAGCTTAATATCATCAGCAAACTTGCTAAGGCTGCACTCAATCCCACTGTCTATGTTGCCAACAAAGATGTTAAACTGCACCAGTCCCAATACAGCCCCTCTTCTTTACCCTTTTTAAGAACGGGGGTTGTGTTTCCCCTTTCCAGTCAGGGGGAACTTCACTGGACTGCCACAACTTCTCAAGGCTCCTCCCAGGCTACCTGTCCTTGCTTCCATGTGCTGCAGGATTCCTTCCTCTCTTTGAGTTTGTCCAGGAGCTCCTTGTTCATCCACACAGGCTTCCTGGCGTTTTTGCCTGACTTCCTCTTTGTCGGGATGCATCACTCCTGAGCTTGGTGAAGTGGTCCTCAAATATTGATCAGAGTTCTTATACCCCTCTTCCATGCAGGGCTTTATCCCACAATACTCTGCCAAGCAGAACCCTGAAGACACCAAAGTCTGCTCTCCTGAAGCCCAGGGTAGCGAGCTTACTGTGCGCCCTCCTCACCACCTTAAAGATCTTTAACTCCACCATCTCATGGTCACAGCACCCAAGGCTTCCCTTGAGCTTCACATTCCCCACCAGCCCCTCCTTGCTGGTGGCAACAAGGTGCAGTATGGCAGCTCTCNAGACCCACGTCTCAAGCCTGTCAAGGTTCCTCTGGATGGCACTTCTTCCCTCCAGAATGTCAACCCTTCCTTCCAGCATGTGAACCGCACCACGCAGCTTAATATCATCAGCAAACTTGCTAAGGCTGCACTCAATCCCACTGTCTATGTTGCCAACAAAGATGTTAAACTGCACCAGTCCCAATACAGCCCCTCTTTTTTACCCTTTTTAAGAACGGGGGTTGTGTTTCCCCTTTCCAGTCAGGGGGAACTTCACTGGACTGCCACAACTTCTCAAGGCTCCTCCCAGGCTACCTGTCCTTGCTTCCATGTGCTGCAGGATTCCTTCCTCTCTTTGAGTTTGTCCAGGAGCTCCTTGTTCATCCACACAGGCTTCCTGGCGTTTTTGCCTGACTTCCTCTTTGTCGGGATGCATCACTCCTGAGCTTGGTGAAGTGGTCCTCAAATATTGATCAGAGTTCTTATACCCCTCTTCCATGCAGGGCTTTATCCCACAATACTCTGCCAAGCAGAACCCTGAAGACACCAAAGTCTGCTCTCCTGAAGCCCAGGGTAGCGAGCTTACTGTGCGCCCTCCTCACCACCTTAAAGATCTTTAACTCCACCATCTCATGGTCACAGCACCCAAGGCTTCCCTTGAGCTTCACATTCCCCACCAGCCCCTCCTTGCTGGTGGCAACAAGGTGCAGTATGGCAGCTCTCCTCGTTGGCTCCTCTATCACTTGGAGAAGGAAGTTGTCATCAACACATTCCAGGAAACTCCTGGATTGCTTATGCCCAGCTGTGTTGTCCCTCCAACAGATGTCAGGGTGGTTGATGTTGCCCATGAGGACCAGTGCTTGTGAACATGAGGCTGCTCCCATCTGTCTACAAAGGGCCTCATCCGCTTGGTCTTCCTGGTCAGGTGCCTATAGCAGACCCCCGCTGTAGCATCACTTGTCCCTGCCCTCCCTTTGATCTTGACCCATAAGTTCTCAGTTGGTTTCTCATCCATCCCCAGGCAGAGCTTCATGCAGTCCAGCTGATCAGTGACATAGAGGGTGACAATCCCTCCTTGAGTCATCTTCCTGTTCTTCCTATCCTCCCATTCCAACACTCCAGTCATAGGAGCCATCCCACTACATCTCTGTGATGCCAGTAAGATCACAGCCCTGCAGGTGTGCACATGTCTCTAACTCCTCCTGTTTATTCCCCACGCTATGTGTGTTTGTACAGAGGCATTTAAGTTGGGCCCCTGATGAAGCTGACTTACTGGCTGAAATTCCCTTGTGCTGCACTCCAGGTGCTCTCCTGCTGACCTGTGATCCTTCTTCAGGCTCTGTGCATCTGTTGCTGGCACTGGCATCAAACTGGTAGGAGTGGGATGGATTGAGGTTCCCCTCCCCCAGCAACTTCAGTTTAAAGCCTTCTTGACAAGCTTGGGAAGCCTATGACTGAAGATGCTCTTCCCCTTCTCTGACAGGTGGACCCCACCAGCCCCCAGGAGACCTCGTATCTCAAAGCAAGTCCCATGGTCTAAATAGCCAAACTCCTGGCTATGGCACCAGTCCTGTAGTCATTTGTTGACGCAACAGATTTGACTGGCCCCTTCAACCCCCTTCCCTTTGACCAGGAGGACTGATGAAAGAACTGCATGCTCTCCAGTCCTTTGCCACTGCTCCCAGGGCTCTATAATCCTTCTTGATTCTCGTCAGACTGCTCCTGGTGCCGTCATTGGTGCCCACGTTCAACAGCAGCAGGTAGCAGTCAGTGGACTGTACAGGGCTGGGTAGTCTCTGGGTGACGTCCCTGACATGAGCCCCCAGTAAAGCAGCACCCCCCTCTAGAGACCGCGTCAGGCCGGCAAACGGGTGCCTCCGTACCGCTCAGAGGCGCAGCGCCTGCTCCTGTCACCCATCCTCGTTTCTCAGTGGACTGGCTGTCACGCAGGGAGCAGATCGAGCTGTCTTACTCAGCTCCAGCACCTCTCCTGATGCGACGGGTCTTTCCTCTTCAGTCTGCAGGTGGGGAAGTGGTTCTGCAATGGCACCTCTGGCTTCAGGGGAAGTCTCCCTGTTGCTCCTTTCCATTGCAATAGAATGGATTCCATTCCTCTGCATTTTCTTCTGGCCTCCCCCCACCCCCCCACTCTCTGTGTGTGCTGCTGGGGGAGTTTTTGTTCATTTGGCTGTGGGAGTGGGTCCACTGCAGACTGCGCTTGGAACCAGGTATCTAACTCCTTCTTGGCCTCCCTGATGCTACACAGCTTCCCCACCGCCTCCTGCAGCTCAGCCGCCTGCTGGAGGAGGACCTCCACCTGGGCACACCTTTTGCAGGCAGGTCTGCACCTCTCCCTGCCCCAGGAGAAAGGTCGAGGCACTTCCTGCAGTCTGAGCTCTGTGCTGCAGCCTCTGCCTTCAGCAGCTCCCTCTGGGTGGGGACATCGGCCACCACTGGGTAGATGGTGCAGACGTCCCAGCCGGAGCTGCAGCCCTTGCTCTCCAAAGACTGCCTCCATTCTGCCTTTAGGGTCAGCATACTTCACTCTCCTTCAAAATTTTTGAAGATACCAACACTTAGAAGTAATTAAGTACAGCCACCATAAGAAAGCAGCAGGAATAAAATAATTTTTTTTTTAAATAGAAAACACTTAAATAATAAATTTGCCACATCTACAGAAAAACAGAAGTACTGAAAGAAATCATAACATATATGCCATTATTCAAAGTAGAATCTTCACAGAAATTGGTGTTTGAGATGCTGGCTAGTACCAAGAGGTTTCAAACCCTGCAAACTAAACACCATCTATCAGGTACTGCCATTATATAGAAGGTTTGCAGGTGCTGGATTGCAGAATGTACCTGGATTCTTGACCAGAGGAGACAGATGTTTTTAACTTCCCTCACCAGAAGCAGTCAAGAGGGAGAATAATGACATCTTCAACTAGTACCAGAAGAGAATCTGGAAAGATTCCTGCATAGAAGACACCAGCTGTTAGTAGGAGCAATAAGTGCCCAGGGCAACCAATGTCTATTTTCAACTGTTCGGGACAGCTTCAGACACTAAACCAAAAGGTGTCAGGGTGGATAGATACTTGGGCAAATAATTCCCAGCCCACCTCTTCCTGGGCTGAATCCCACTGCCTTCATGGTGCAACTTAGGCAAAACTGATATGCAAAAAGTTATTCAGTAATAGCATGAAAATGAGGGAAGTTTACACATTTCCAGATGGATTCCTATTTAGGGTTCTGTCTGGAAGAATTTCATGGGATATATATAGCCCTGATGAGAAGTGCCCAGGCGAGCTGGTTAATTTACAAGGATGGTCCATCCATCCCTACATGCAGGAAATAAAGCAAAGGTGGAAGAACATCTGCCTGCATGAAAAAGGAACTCCTGACAAAACTCAAGATGCAAAAAGGAAGCCTAAGAGGTGGATGCAGGAAAGAATAGAAAAGAACTGTCTTAGCCTGCACAGACAGGGCTAGGAAAGCCAAAAACTATTTGGAGTTAAATCTGGTGAGGAATATGAAAAGCAAAACAAAAACCTACAGGTGTAGCAGCAGCAAAAATAAGACTACAAAAAATGTGGGCCCACATTTTTCTAGTAAGTAATTTTTCTACCTCTCCCATTTTATATAACATTCCCAGTTCACCACTGAGCTGGTGGGTTTTTTGGTGGATTTTTTGTTTGTTTGTTTTAAAATCTATACCATTTATAGTTACATGACAGGTAACTGAAAACTGATTGACAAAAAATAATGCATTTATGCTTTGAAAACTACCTCTATGATTTACCAGGCACATTTTTGGAAATTCAAATACCAAATAAATGCACTGCAGTTGGCATATGCAAATGATACGCAAAACTGTAACATGCAAAAAAGTCATCCTCTGTAAGACAAAAAATTAAAGTGTGTAATCTTTCTTCAAATTTGTTCCTCAGTTTTTCCAATTTTAGAGGGAACAGACACCATTGGTAATGAAAGCTATCATTTGAGAAAAAAAGAAAATTGTCTTCTCTATTCTTGTAAAGTGACAATGTCAGGCTGGTCCTTAACTTCAGCTGAAACTTCTGGAAGTCTTCCACCCTGCAGCTATCCACTTAATAGCGGGTCTCTCCCAGCAAATACACACTACATACGAAGCTTATTTAATTACAAATTTCCCTTGATATGCCCACTCCTCACTTCATATCATTTTACAATGCTAGACCCTGATATAGAAACTGACAGCCTGTATCTTGGATAGATATCACAATACAGAAACACAGTGAATTCTAAAATGCATACTAATCTTAATAATAGCACACACTATACAAAGTGTTATATAACAAATTACTACATTTCATTTATTTTTTACAGTATTTTTCCTTTTTTCTGAATGACTTGTCCTAATACCTGCTCTGCTTTCAAATGTATTTTTCCTCTATAGAGCTGCGTCTACATCTGATGGGAACCTCTAACTTAGCTGATTGAGATGGGACAATAACCCCACAAAGCTCCTCCCTTCCACAACAGAGCAGACATTAGGACCACAAATTCAGACCAAAACAGTTTTGAATGACTACATTCAATATTTCTAACTTGAAATGTGATCCATACTCTGTCTTGTACTTGAATGTTAATATATTCAATATTTCTAACTTGAAGTGTGATCCATACTCTGTCTTGTACTTGAATGTTAATATATTCAATATTTCTAACTTGAAGTGTGATCCATACTCTGTCTTGTACCATACCTCAAGCCTGTTTCTGTCCAGGAATTCTTCACACTGGCTAGGGAACTGTGAGAGATTCATACATAGAAGACTGATCTTACAAACTTGCTAACAGGAGCAACAAAAACTCTAGCCAAATTAGTTTCTATTCTTAACTTTCTGGAACAGACTCAGATACTAATGGATGGAGTCATCATATAAATACTTGAATGGATGATCGCAGCTCTACCTCTTTCTGAACTGAATACTGCATTTGTGGAGTAACTTATGCAAAACTGAAACACAAAAGGACACACACAGAATCCTGTTGGCTCTCATAGCACATAAGCACTTGAAAATGACACAGCCTGCTCCATCTAGACATTGATAAAAATAAGCTGGAAGTATCCCTGAGCTAGTCCTCCTTCAGGCAAAGTCCTCTGTATCGTGTCTCTTGGAAACAAAGGGATTATCTCCTTAGGTATTAGTAACAGCAGAAACAGTGCAATATTAACTGGTCCCAAGAGCTTTTATTTTTCCTTTATCATCTATTCAACACTGAATAAAGTATAACAACGCATAAAGGTAAGTATAAACGTCAGCAAGTATGAAAGAGTAATCCTTTAGATTTAATTGTAATAGTGAAGAAAGAACACAGAGAACACTGGAAACTTATTTCTGAAAGACCTTGCTTTAACAAAACTGTACCAAAAATCCAGTCATAATAGATCTGACAATATCCAGTTCTGCAGATAAAGTCTGCAGATGCAGTGCCTGAATGTCAATTTTACGCCAGCATGTAACTGAAATTCAGCCTTCATCATCACTGGTGCTCCACACATCTTCATACGCTGGATTTAAAGGCTGTTGAGGCAGGGACTAAAGAAAAGAAAAATTCTCTCAGTGGTTTGTTTTATCAAAAATATTTAAATCAAATAAGGGCAATGCTAAAGGCATTTCTTAAGTTACTATGTCTACACAAACTATTCTGTCTTTCATGCACACTGGATTTTTTTTTTTTAACCATTTCTGTGGTCATTCTGCTGATTAGACACAGGATAAGTTATGAGAAGAAATAGTACTCTATTTAATTCCAGTTTCAACGAAAAACTATCTGGAGCACTGACTGGAAGTTTTACAAATGTCTGGTATAAAATATAACAGATAGATATTACTGTGGGTTTTTTTGTGTCATTGGTTTTAAGTCATAATTTCCTTGGCCCAGCATAACTGAACACTACTGTCTCAAGAAGTAGTCCTGGCTTCTATCCTCATCCAACAACTTTTTCTCACCTCAGCCCCTCTAAGGCCAAGCTAAAAGGTTTGTGCAGCTACGCAGTGCCCTGAATTACAGTGACACAGGGTAAAATCTATTTGTTGCTTACTTCTACCCTGAGTTCAGATTCTGGTCATACAGGCACTCACATGGCTGTTCTAGCACGAGAGGGAGCAGGAACTAGTGGCCTGTGGACATCAGAGCTGCTTTTTTCAGAGGCAGTGCTCATCTACAGCATTTGCAAACTGCAGCTCTAGCTTATCAGATTTCAAAACAATAGCACATATTACATAACTCCATGCAAAATTTAAAGAGGCAGTTCTAATCAGAGCTGGGTAAAAAATCTTGCTGCTGTGGGTTTGTTTTTGCTTTTCGGGCCAAGAAAAAACAATTCACACACACCAAAATTCCCAGTTACAGCAAAAATGTTCATTTCGGGTCAACGGAACACATTTTGGGTTCAGGGTATCTATCCTTTAAAACTACTTTTTTTCTTCTTTGCTTAAGTTTTGAAATAAATTGTCTTACAAAGCTTAGCAAACACTACAGATATTTGATGCTGCTTACCATTTTCCCATCCAAAATGGCACATTTCAGAAATTTTTAAAAGTGCAATTTTTGTATGCTCCGAGACAAAACATTAACATATCCTGATTTTTTAACATTAATACAGTTTGACAGACTCTGATTCTGTGAAGGGTTTCAGTTCCTTGAAATCTAGAATTTTCCCCCTCAAACTGTTCACTGAAATTTTTATTGCCCAGCTCTAATACTAAGAGAGAAAAAGCACTCTCCTGGAAAACAGTGTTACATATGATCTTCCCTGTAACAGCCTGAAGGTCTTGCCTCAGACACTAAAATAAGCTAGTTCAGAATCTTCTTTATTATATTTCTGCATCAAAAAATATTCGGCTATGAAGTGTGGCATCCCTAATCTTACTGTTTAATACATAGTGTATTCTTAAACAACTTAAGACATTCTTTGGCACTCTTCCAATTGCGAAATAACATAAACTACAAAAGCACTACTTTTAATTGAGAAGCTAGAAGTCTGCAAAAGATTTTACTAGACTGTGAAAGAAAATGCCCTCTTGAAACACTGCAACAATCAAAAGATTGCACAGAAACAATAGGTGATTCTACTCTTAATTAGGAATTGTTACAAATTTTGATGGTGAAACACATACTTCATATTGAACTTCCACACCACCTCCTCAAGTATAACAGCTGTAAAAAGTATAGTTCAAACTCAAAAATTCATTACCGTTTCAGAAGCGTCATCAGGAATTGACTCTCGAAGAGCTGGTATCCATGCAAGGATATTGCAATCTTTGCTACCACTATAAAGTTCCTTTAAGAAAGCAAGCAAAAATTACTTTTACACAAATTTACTGCACAGTAACACAGACACAATGTGTATGAAATATTACTTAAAAATAAAGACAAATATACAATTTCTAATTTGTACTACAATCTTGGTAACAGTATTTTAAATATTATGCCAAAAAAAAATGAGCAAGTTTTTATATTTTGCCCAGATTGCTCACCAAAACAGCACTAGCCACATTTAAATGAACTTTATTGCTTAAATGCACTTTTCTTCTTTCCCATCTCATGAAAACACAGCCATTTTAACAGTTAGGAAGCTTAAGAGGTGATTTACGTTCAATGGAGAAGGAAAAAATAAAGGGAAAGGTTTTTTTAATTATAATTGAAAAATATGAATCAACTCAAAAGCAACTAGTAATACATGTTAGAAGAGTGCATACGTATGGAACAAAGAAGTATTAAGTAAACATAGTTTCAGTATGCCTAGGGAAGGAAAAGAACAAATAAAGAACAATATGAAGTCTGTATCCTGTTGGGAAGGCAGAGATCAGAAAGATCAATTTATTATTTTTAATATAAATAACTCTATTTATTATGGTAATGACTAAGGACTGAGATCCTATTGTGCAAGGCACCCTGCAAACACATGGAAGCAAACAGTCTCTGCACCAAACAGCTAACAGTCAAATATAGCTTAGTTTTCTTAGTTCTTTATTAAAGGAAATACAGATTTCTCTGTCACTTTAAACGGAGGAAATTTTGCTAATGAGAAATACTGCACTATCTTTGCAGTACATTTTGCACTAATAATGCTTTTAAAGTGCTACTTAAATAAATACGCATGAAGATATTCTCATATGCCTTCAATCTTGAATCATACTCCTGCATAATATACGCAATGTCTGACAACACTTGAGTATCTCTGTGTGTTTAAACTGCCCAAATGAAACATATAAAGTATTTCATCTGTATTCAGGCTGACACTATGAAAGCCTTGCTTCAAGCATGATGGCTTTTACACTTAAACTAGTAACTTTGTGCACAGTATTAATGCATTGATTCAATATAAGTTCTGTCTTTGCCGAAAATCTCCTATATTATGTATATTTAATTGTGGAACTGCATGATTTAAACTCACAGTGCAGGAACTCAATGCCTAATTCCTATAAATACTCATTTATGGGGGTAATCTTATTCAGGAGAGCTGATATACTCACTTTTGTAAAACTGGTTCCATGCATGAAGTTGTTCATGCATAAAACACATACTACTTATCTTCCTTAAAAGAAGACAGGTCAAAGTTACACTAAGGTATAGGTCAAATCCCACTTTATCCTGTCAGCAGTACTCTACTCAGGTCTCCTGTTTCTGACAGGATACAGAATATCACTAGAACTTTAAAACCTCTTCCCATGCCAAAATCTCTCCTTGTGAGCAATGTTGTAGCAACATTAGCATACTTCCATGTAATCTTTATTACCACTTGTCACACTTTCTGATCCTGACATTGCAAGATCTTCAGTTAATATCCAATGCATTGAGTAATACTTACAATTAATTATCACAATCTGAAATGGTGACTCATACCTTAAGTCAGTTAAAAGAAGAGCCAGCTCCATGCATGTTTATGGTACAGTATAGCACACACACATATATTGCACTACCAACATGCTCTACACATGTTTATGGTAAAATATATAGAAATATTATGCCATAAGACTCTTAGGAAAGATTGTAAATAAAACCTAATTTAACTTCCAGTTATCTTTACTTGTTAGCCTAACACTGGATTTGCCAAATATGTTTGCAGATGTCACTGGCATTTCTTGAATAACAGAAGTAGCTATAATTGAAAGCAAAATTGTTTCCTGATGCACACCCAGTATTTTATGACATGTTATTCATGCACGGTGCTTTACTCCGTTTCTTTTTCTGAAAGGGAAACGTAGGTCTTGTTTGTTTACTTTAATTATTTTAAGCAGCTAATATGGCACAATGGTATCTAGTTTATTAGATTCAACAGTAAACATCATCTAAGAGATTGCACAATGAAGACTTCCTCTTCCACACCACCCTTGAAATTACCAACCTCCTATTAAATTAATGGCTCTTATTAAAGGGCCAAATTCTGCAGTTCTTATTACTCAAGCAGACTAACATCTTATTAACTTTACAGAGATATTTACGTAAGAACAATTTAGGCCAACAATAATATAGTGGATTTTATGGCTCTATTCCCAGGATCTCAAAAGGCATACATACACACATTAATTAAATCTCCAACCACTCTGTGGAGACAGCTCCACACTATCTCAAACAAAAAACACAATCCACACAAACCTGCTAGTTAATTTGGACCTCAAAAGAACACATAAAGACTAGTATCATTGGATTGCATACAGTTGGTTGCTTGGATATCAGTGATCGTATTTGACTACGTGACTATGAGCAAACAGAAGGCACTTTTCAGCTCAAATACATAACTGCTGCAAAGTTAAAGTTCCTTTTAGAACATACTCCACTTATGAGATAAAACAAAGATAGTGAATAAAGCACAGTTAATGAACAGAAAGAGCACAAGAGACTGACAGCAACCAATATCAGAAGTTTTGAATGCAGAAGAAAACAGTATGAAAATCCAAGGACCAGATTTGAGGGTGGATAGGACAAAAATCACTCACGAGGGTTAAAGACAGAAAAAGTTTAGAAGGCCATTAATATGAAGAAAACTCTTAACAATGACAGAGACAACTAGAAAGAAATGGTAGAAACTATGCAGAAAGGATGTAGACCTTGTTTCATATGAAGATTGTGTACTAATTTCAGATGTGCTAATAAGCAAAAAAAAATGTTAGAAAGCCATCTGCTACACATTTCACTAGCAGACGCATAACGTATCAGAAAGATTTAGAAGAGCTGTCTAAACTTTGGGCTTGCTTAAGTTAATTATGTTTTAGTACATACTGAAATACTACAAAGCTGAAAGTGAGCTAATATGCCATTCAGAAAAAAAAAAGGAAAAAAGTGGAATGATACAGATACAAATGAACTGACATTTCTTTTATCCTACACAAGATAACGGAAAAGGTGATTAAATGATTCAGTTACTGTAGAGTTAAGATACAGGAATATAAACAGCAGCAGTGAAAATGGTTTGCAACAAAGCAGGCTTTATCAAGCAAATCTGATTTTTATAAAACTGCTAACTGAAAACAGAAATGCACAGCTCTGGATAACTTTGCAACATACTGATTTAATCTTACCTGCGAGAATAAAATAGAACAGGTAACTATAAATTTTACAAATGACTGCATTTTCAGAAAAGGAGTTTTAACTTGGAAATCATAATTTCTATTGGAATTATATGAAGACTGAATTGTCTCAAAACAGAATGAGCTATTTGGACGTATAGGTGTGGAGACAAACAGTCAAAATAACACTACCAGTACCTTTGGTGGACTATAGTAATGGTATTCCATTAGAGTAACAATTTAATACAACTAAAACCAGAACATTAGAGAAAAATAAAATCCAGTCACACTTCCAGAATATAGAATTGAACTCTGGAAAAAGGTGAGTCTGAAAGAGAAACACGAATCATAAAAGATAAACAAATTAAGTTCTTGCCAACATAACACTATAGCTATATAGTTATACTAACTGATGTAGTTCCTGTGTTCATGCTAACATGAGTAATCCTTTTCTAAGGATCTTAAAAGTGGAGACAGAGCAACTATGAAGAGATTGGCATTTCCAGGGCTGGAAAACACTATTTACAGTGAGATTTAATGAGCCTCACCTCTTCACTTATCAAAAAGAATACCAGAGACAACTTAATACAAACGCACTACTACTTCTGTTGGGAAGCCATTCTTAAAAACACAAAAATCTTATTGAACTAGTTAAAAACAGTCCAGAAAAGATATGCCTTAGCTATAATGTACACAAAACACATTTCAGTGGAGCTAGTATCTCACTACCTATTCATGCCAGAACTGCTTTCCAAGTGTAGCTACACTTACTAGCTTGGGCTCTATTGCCATATCTGTAATGTGTCCAAAACTTCCAGTGACAGGGAAACCTCGTTTCAGTCAAAGTTACTAGACTGGAAGCAAGAACTACCAGGTTCGCTTCTGTGATGTGCTGTAGGCGACATCATGAAAAGGTATTCACTTGCCTGCCCTTTTTGCCTCAAATCTCTCCCTGACATTTCAGAAACAAAATATGAGAAAGGAGGAGCTGCAACATGAAATACAATCCTCAACACCTGAGGGCAACTATGTAATGGCCTTAAAATCTATACTAACATGCACTCTGCTCTTGCCACACCACAAGCTGTAAGAACAATCTGTTGTAAAATACCTCATAAAAAGTTACGCTTTGTCATCCTCAAGTCTTTTATTACAAGAGAATAATATATCACAGGGGAGAGGGAAAAAAAATGCAGAGGAAAAGAAAAAAAGACTGTCAGCACCATAAGTCCCTGTAATGCTATGGTATTTCTTAGGTGAACTGTTCTCATTAATTTAAGCAGCTCATCATGTTCCCAACACTTGATCTAAATTGTTCATGGATCCACTAATTGGTGTAACTACAGGCATTTGAGCAAGACCACTGTAGCAAAGTACTTGAGAGGTTTCTCAGTACTGACAGAAATACCATTGCACTTCACCTAAACACACTTCACATTCTTTCTTACTGTGATTAGTCTTAGGTATCTCAGAGAAAGACAAATGCCTCCTCTTCAGTCTTAGAGAAAACAGGCAAATGCATACAATTTATTAATGACAATGGAAGCCAAAAAATTACTATAGTTACATTGAAAAGTTACCTACGTGGGATAAAATTAATAGTGGAAGGAACCCAATATAGAAAGGGCTGTCCCAAGAACTTGACCAAATTTTTCCTGCTTGACACACAGGGAACAGAACTCCCTCTTATGTCAAAATCTTTGATTAAAGCACATCCCTGAAAAGTTAACACTTTTTGTGCAAATGGTTTGGCAATCTGCATAAATATTCCAGGTTGTCTGGAATATCGTTTGTACTTTACTTACCTGAAAGTTAGGTTGAAATACACAGCAGTTGACAGTACTATAATGCCCTTGAAGCATAGTTACCAGTTCTCCTGTGAAAATTGTATAGATAGCAATGCTACTACCATAAGGTATAAAGGCAAACTCTGGATTACAGCCACAAGAGACGGCAAACTTGAGTCCTTTTCGACTTGCATTACAGACTTTCCCATAATTCACCTGTATAATGAAGGATTATGCAGTTAGCTATTAACCAAAACTACAGGAAATAACTCGACATGAAAAGGTCAGTTTAATTTCTTCTTCAATACCCAATAAAATTAATTTTAAGCTTTCCAATGTCAACACAACTCTTGAGAATTACGATTACAGATGTCTATCAAGAGAATAATTTTTCTATTCATTAAATTTCACTCTCCTTAATATCAACTGTAAGAAAAGGAAAGAAAGATATGCCTGAAAATCAGCAGTCCCAGACTTAGAAATAGAATTTGCACAGGCTGTTGCACACCAGATCTACACTGAGCACCTAAACTGTCACTGAAATTAGAACTGCTTCAGGAATTACCACCTTAAACATTTTCCTAGATAATCCAACATAGTAATTCTCTCTCAGACATCAAAACTATTAAAAGAACTCCTTATGCACAACAGTATACAATTCTAAAACATGTAATCATAGAACAGTATGGGTTGGAAGGACCTTTCAAGGTCATCTAGTCCAACCCCTCTGCAATCAGCAGGGACATCTTCAATTAGATCAGGTTGCACAGAGCCCCATCCAACCTGACCCTGAATGTCTACAGGGATGGGGCATCTGCCACCTCTGTGGGCAACCTGTGCCAGTGTTTCACCACCCTCATTGTAAAAAATTTTTGCCTTGTATCTAGTCTGTATCTAGCTTTTTTTTAAGTTTAAAATCATTACCCCTTTTCCTATCACTACAGGCTCTACTGAAAAGTTTGTCCCCATATTTCTTATAACCCCTCTTTAAGCACCAAAAGGCTGCAATAAGGTCTCTCCAGAGCCTTCTCTTCTCCAGGGTGAACAAACCCAACTCTTTGGGTCTTTCCTCATAGGAGAGGTGCTCCATCCTGCTGATCATTTTTGTGGACCTTCTCTGCACCCACTCCAACACGTCCATGTCTTTCCTGTGCTGACGGCTTCAAATCTGGATGCACAGGTTGGGTCTTACCAGAGTGCAATACAGGAGCACAATCACCTCTCTCAACCTGCTGGCCATGCTTCTTCTGATACAGCCCAGGATATGGTTGGCTTTCTGGACTGTGACTGCACGTTGTCAGCTCACATCCAGCTTTTCATCCACCAGTACTCCCCAGTCCTTCTCAGCAGGGCTGCTCTCAATCCCTTCATTTCCCAGCCTGTATTGATATGGGGGTTGCCCTGACCCAGGTGCAGGACCTTGCACTTGGCCTTGCTGAATCTTATGAGGTTCACAAGGGCCCACTTCTCAAGCTTCTCCAGGTCCTTCTGGATGGCATACCTTCTCTCAGGCGTATCAACCCCACCACTCAGCTTGGTGTCGTCTGCTAACTTGCTGAGGGTGCACTCCATCCCACTGACAATGTCACTGATGATATTAAACATCCCAATCTGGCCCCAATGCTGCAATACTTTAGTCCGCAGATTGAAGAAAAACTTATCTACACTATCTTTTACCCTGTAAGTGCCCTTTGTTTATCAAAGTTGAATGATGTTGTAGAAAACTACATTTCTGAAATGTATATGCCAGTAGGATGGCAAAGAACAGAAGCATCAGTCTAGGCAACACGAGAACTAGTTCATTTCTCAGCAAATTGTCCCTTGCTTGGGGGAAGAAGGAACAGAGAAAAAATATCTGCAATGTAGGGAAAGACTCTGCATCTCTCCCGCATGAGTTACCAAGAAACAGAAGATGAACAGGCAGTATGAAAACAACTGAAGGGCAATCGGAAGGATGGCATAAGTAAAGGGATTAGAACAAAGAGACTCATGAAGGAGAAACAAATAAAGAATAACTTGCTAAACTATTATGCACTAGTTAAGAGCGATAAAAAGTCTATCTTCTAACCACAGCTAAATCACCACTGAGAAATTCAATACTCCCCCCTACATAGGCAACTGGGATAGGAGGAAATGCTACATTTCTAAGACCTGGCTTGTGAGTTGTGTGTGTAGCCTTGCAAATAAAAGTAGTATAAGAATTATAGCTTACTAGTGTCTGCACATTTCAAGCTCTTGACAAATCCTATATAAACAAAATTCTCAGTAAAGGTTGAAAGTGGAAAGTCTCCAAATATGCTAGGAAATATTCCAGTTTGCTATATCAGTCTAATTAGGTCCTATCAGACATCAAAACTGTATTCATGCAAAGATATAGAACTATACTCATGAGAACAGTATAGCTTACATCTAAACAAACTTAATTAAAACAAAGCCTTAGAATTTCTACAAATAAAACATATTTTTCTTTCATGAAGAGGGAGAATTCTTCTACGAACACCTGAAATTCACACACTATTTTTGACCTAAAATAAGGTTTTTTCTAATAAAAATAACAGTATTTAAAATGTAAATTCATTAATACTACATAGCATTATACATAAAATATTTTGTTTGCAAATACATGTCCTACATCTTATGCTCTTAATTTCTGATGAAAAACAGAGATTCACTTATACATACAACCTTAGCAACCCTCTCTGGGTTAATTTTAGAGCTCCATACTGAAACCTCATGGTCTATAATTAAAAAAAAACCCAAAGCAATCCTAAGTGTGAAATTTTTTGACTATCAGGTAACAGAATGGTAAAGTTGATCAGGTAAATATTATAATGCAAGTGTCTTGCTTTGTCAGATTCTTGATCCATACTACGTCAGCTCCCTGAGTCCAACTTTTGAGGCAAATACAAGCATGAGTCAGCATGAATGAGGCAAGGACGAAGACTACTTGTTGCTCTATTTTTAAAGTATGCTCTTTCATAGCAAAGCACAGCTATGTAAGAAAGGTATAATAAAAAGGAGTCCTGAGAAAAAAATCTCTCTCAAGCATCATAAAAATATATACAAAGAGAGTTTGATTAGGATACAAATAGGCTGATATTTTTTCATATTGAAAGGATGTTTTCATCAGATGTGGAGTTTGTGTCGTGTCCTTTATGGATAATACTGCTCATTTTGTAAAGACAGTGTTTGCAAATATTGACTGTGTTAAGTCCTGTTAATGCTAGTTGTTTTAAGAGGCATTCTACTCTGCTGGTAAAGAGCAATTAAACTCCTTTACACAGCATGTGAACTGTAACAGCAACACTTCTCAAGCCACAATACTGCTCATAACAAAGGCATGTACAATGAAAGGACGGAGTGGAGGTTGGGAAAAGTAAATTATACAGATATACGCAGTGTAAATGTTCCTGCTTGATAGAGGAGCACTGGAAAGGATGCTGCCAAAACAAGAACTCAAGAAAGAACTTAAAGAGTAGCTTTGTCCTTTGAGCATGCAAACAGAAAACCTGCTTCCTTCTATTTGATTCTTCCTATGCTCAGTGATTCAGCATTTTCTATTCCTTTTAGTGTAAAGGACATACACAAGATGTGTGCAACTCCAACATTCATTTCTCATACTAACTGAAACAATTCACTAGGCCTTAACTTTGGGTCATTGCTAAAAAAAATTCATATGCATGGCTTAATTTCTATACCTTTCCAAAGGTATAGAAAAAAACGGTGGAGATCAAAAGGACTGGCTAGTAGAGGAAATAAAGGGGCTATGCTGTGAACCTGTATTACCTATACGCATATTTATTTGTCTGCTGGTGCCTTAAAATAATTTTAAGCAATACCTCTGGGCAGTGTGTGAAAATATAGCACTCTAGACAACATGATTCTGGACTTGAAAAAGCGAGACAGCATCAAGCTCTTCCACACCAAACAACGAAACTGTAAAAAAGCCTATGAAAGAAGTCAATGAAGTAACAGGCACAGAAAAACAAAAAACAGTGATCCAGCTGGTGATAGGAGAGGGAACAAACTGTATTATTTACTTTGGTGATGATGATTTGATGACAAAAACATGTCTGTATATGAAGTGCTGAGATCAACCGGGCAAATATGGGTAGCATGGAGATAGAAAAGTCCTTTCATTTCAATGTCTATATGGAATTCTTTTTGCTGTGTTCTGAAACTGAGCAGGAGAAGTAAGAGATTTTGAAGGTAGAGTAAAAGTTCTTCCTTTCCTGACAGCAATGACAGACCATAATTACAATTGGCTAAAATCCCATGGAAACTGACTTACCTAGTATGTTCTTCTTTCAAAATAAACATAGGAAATAATTTTCTTTTTCTGAACAGAAAATTAAACCAGGAACCTCCAGCAAAAAACAAGCCACAGGAAGGACTGAAGGAGCAGTAGAGATTTAATTCCCTTGCCCCACTGTTGAGTTGCAATGTAAATATAAAGGGACAGGTATTTTTAACCCTGCTATACAACTCCACGAGAGAGATTCCAGAAAAACACAGACAGCTGACTGCCTTGCTTTCTTCCGATCAGTGAAACTGTCAGCTATGGACAACTGCCTTGTGGACAGCATGGTGACAACTAATATTAAGGTCTTCACTACTGTCTGAAGTGTTTTCAGCTATGCTCATGAATTAATGAACTTAAAGTTGCCATATTCAATTTTTAAGTAGGTCTAGGCTTTTTCATTCTCTGGGGTTTTTTTCATAATAAACAGAAATGAGAAAAGAAATCTGGAAAAAAACCACTCACACCATCTTCTAATGACATGATTATAAAACATGAATACATACCCAAATTTGTAATGACAGTTGCATGAATCACAAATCTAAACTTAAGTGCAAGTAAAAACATTACTGAAATTCCTTGAAAACTTACTAATGTGTTTTCGCCAGTGGAACTGTTCCAGAGTCGCATCCGATCATCTGTACCAATGGTCAACAGATGAAGTCCATCATTTGTATAGCATAAACCATTAACTCTCCCATTGTGAGCAGTATTTGCTGTCAGAAAAAAGGCTCAATTCAGATTTTGACAGAATTACTGTTTTGCATATATTTTTATTTCAATGTATAATACCAAAACTGCTGTTTAAATGGTACAATGTCAGTAAATTAAGCATTTAACTCTTGGTTTATAAAAGCATCTGGCTGGTGACCAGTCACCATCAGTGCTCCTCAGTATTCAATTCTATGACCAATGCTGTTCAACCTATTTATCAACAATCGGGATGCAGGAGCTGAATGCACCATTAGCAAGTTTCCTGATGATACCAAACTGGGAGGTGCTCCCTTGAGGGACAGGAGACCTTGCAGAGGGATCTAGATTGACTGGAGCACTGGGCAACCATCAATGGGATGAAATTTAACAAGTCCAACTGCCAGATCCTGCATGTGGGATGAAGTAACACCAGGTACCAGTATAAACTGGGAGAGGAGTGGCTGGAGAGCAGCTCTGCAAGAACGGTTCTGAGGGTGCTGGTCGACAGCAGGCTCAGTAGGAGTCAGCAGCGTCCCCCCTGGCAGCCAAGAGGGCAAACCACATCCTAGGGTGCATCAGACACAGCAGAACCAGCCTCACCTGGAGTACTGTGTGCAGTACTGGGCCGTGCCATTTAGGAAGGACGTGAGGGTACTTGAATGTGTCTAGAGGAGGGCAACAAAGCTGGCGAAAGGGCTGGAAGGCATGGCCTGTGAGGAGCAGGTAAGGACCCTGGGCTTGTCTAGTTTGGAGAGGCAGGAGGCTGCTGAGTCACCCTATTGCTCTCTACAGCTTCCTGAGGAGGGGAAGTGGAGTGGAAGGTGCTGAGCTCTTCTCCCGAGCATCCAGTGTGTTGTGGTTTGAGCTACACAGGACTAATCTCTCTTCTAATGTTTGGGAAAACTGGATTTTGAGAAGACTTTGGTGTCTGAATTTGCAAAAATATTTACTCTGTAGCCAGCTATGCTGTGTGGGTTTCAAGGCCTCCGTGTTTTGAGCTTGCCAGGTGCAGGGATGAGGAGAAGTGAGACTCGAGCACTTGACCCAAGCTGGACAACAGGATTATTTCATACCATGAATGTCACATTCAATATAAATTAGAAAGTTTGTTCCAAAGTGGTCTCTCTCCCTTAATCGCTGCAATCCAGAGAACTTCTCTGACTCCAGTGCCGAATCCCTGAGGCCTTCCTTCTGTCCCAAAGTTGTAGTGCTCGCAGTGTCTGACATTTGCTGTCCACAGCTGGAAGGGCACAGCTTCCCACTGATATAATTGGCTGAGTATAATCCTTGTCTATTTTACAGTGGTATGTGGATCAATATTGGGGTTTTTTTGTGTTATTTATGTGAATTATTTAGTCTTATTCTATTAAATCTGTTTATATTTCAACCCCTGGGTTTCCCTGTTTTTTTCCGATTCCCCTTTCCAGGTGGGGAGGGGTTATCAAGTGATAGAATAATTGTCTAAATGACAATAAATTGGTGTGGGTTTCTCAAACGGTAATACAGTAACAGGATGCACAGGAATGGGTCAAAGCTGCACGAGGGCAGGTTTAGACTGGATGTTAGAAAGCACTTCCATACCGAAAGGGTGGTCAAACCCTAAAATAGGCTCCCTAGAGTATTGTATTGTATTCTATTCTGTATTGTTATAGAGTACTATAAATGAATTCCACTGAGTTCACCCTGCAATAATGCACATTCTGAAGTATGTTAAAGTAGCTCAAATCTAAGCCAATGCTATCACAGCACACCTAATTATGGTGCCCATGAATAAACTCACTGAAATTTGCATAAGGTGTATCTGCATTATACTGCAGTACATAATTTAGACATACATCTTAGGTGAAAAGTATCACATTTTTCAAAGATTTTATAAAAAAACCTGTTATCTGCATTTGGTTTAGTTCAGCTACATTTCAATATATTTAATATCCTACTCTACCAGATTGCCATTAGATTATCAAAAAATTATCTTGAACTTGTCACAGAAATACAGTTGAAAAGAAAGTTGTGTTTGAACAAGACAACATGTCATTCAAATGAATGTGTAAAATGGCACTAATTATCTTGGGAGTTGCATAGGGTTTCTTTCATCACAGAACAAAATTTGCCCAAATTTTTCTTTTTTCACAAGTTTCTTATTTCTTTAGAGCATTATGGTCTCAGCAATTTCTTGAATTGCAGTGAAATTTAAAGTTGTCACAACCAAACATCTACATTACCACACTAGAATTTACAAAGTAGAGAGAATCATTATTAAAACAGATACTCACTGCTACTTCACATCCTCTAACTGTGCATTTTGGAAAATTAGTTTGACTTTACAGAAATTTGCATGTATTTTTCTGCATGCAATTTAAATTGCACATAAAAAAAAATAAATCACACTGACTTGTAGCTTTAATCACTACAATTTATGCTACGCAAATCCCTTTTTTCAGTGCCATGATACACAGTTTCTACTCTGTGATTCAATTCCAAATACTATGTATTTCTATCTCAGAGCAGTGACTGCTGAAGTACTTTTTTGGCCTGCCAACATTAAATATCTTTTGTCCAGTACTGACCAAATTTACTGAAATATAATTTAAAGTTCAGAAGCTTTTTTTTTTTAAAGGTACTGAAGTGTGACCTGAAGATACATAAAAATTTTAACATTGTAGCTAATAACAACTGATACAAGGCACCATTAATGCATTTGACTGTACTGAAATAAGACTGTAATTTACCTTCCTGCAAAGTTAAATATAATCATAAATTTATACTGTGTTGTATACTTTATGCAGTATAAAAGGAATACAATTGATTTTATGGCACCACAAATGAGAAAATATTCTAGAGGCTCGCAATGTAAGTAAGACTAATTTAAACAGGAAAAGGAATGCGCTTTTTTGGGTTTTGTTCGTATTGTCTCTGTTTTTAAAGGAGGATAATTAACTACTGGAACATCTTATGAAGTATGAAGTGATTGTTGTTTATATGAAACCTAATCTACACTAGGAATGAATTTTTCCGCCCACAAAACAGATGGCAAAATTTCCCATTTCAAGGGGAAAAACACTTGTAACAGATACAATACTGCTGCCAAGGAGATATCTCTAAACAAGATCCCCAACCACAAACACTGTCTCTGTAACAGAAGAAACTGAATAACATTCAGTTACTCACTGTGTTATGCAGCAGGTAACACCTGGATTATCACAGTTCACAGTTTTCTTGCTGGTCTTAGTATTCAACACATTTATGAAATACAAGAATGCTTCTAGTTACATGTGGATTACCACCAGTTATATTGTGTATTACCTGCCTCAGAAGATCCTTTGGACTTTTCTCCATTGTGCTGGTCAAGTGTACTCAGACATCCAGATGATCTCCTGACATCCCATAATTTTACCCTACTGTCAGCACTAAGAAAAACAGATATGCACATATTAGGGAAATTGTGTGCATCCCGGTTCAATGACTGTCCTTAGCCAGCCCACCTGGTACTCACTCTAGTCCAGCAACTATTCTGAACTACTCATCACGCAGGCACATTCAAGCCAATAAAACTTCATGAACAGATTTTTAAGACAGACTTCGGACATTCATGCAGATGTATTAACAAACACAGCTAGTACACCACAGGCACCTAAGAGCAAATCTTTGTTTACAATACAATACATTCGCTTCCGTCTGTAACAGAACACCCTGGCATACATACACAGGCTAGGAATAAACTTGCTAATTCTCCTGTTGACTAAGCTGTTGCGACAGACTCCAGCATTGCTTCTAACGACTGTCCAGGAACTCGGGCTCTTGCTATCACAAATACACAGAATGACTTGTCCAGAAGTTGGACACATACACGAGGGCTGGTTAGGTCTATATGCTCTGTGGTCACACGGCGCTATGGCAGAGAAACACCAAGAGCTTACTTCTGTAGGAAGTCACTGGCTTTGTCTGCCTTACCAGGGTGGCACCAAGAGGGAAAGACCAAGCTGCTGGGATTCATTCTCGTTCCCAGGCTGCATGCTCACGCTTCGCTCGTGTTGTGTCTTTGCCAGCAACAACAGCTATGATAACTGTTGGTATTAGGTACACACTCAGCAACATTGCAGGTGCACTTTGTAAAGGACCTTGATATGAGCATTCCAGTAGTATACTTCTGTGTGCACCACAAGACTCCCAGGCATAGATAGGAGGTAAATTCATAGAAAAGACAACTTCCCATACACTAAGTCACCACTGTATTTACTGAAACAATTTGGACAGTTACCAGCAACTTAGCTGTCCTTTTGGAGAAAAAAAACCCCAAACCCTGCAATATAAATCAGTTTTCATGCCAGCTGAACAAAACCAACTGCATCTCTCTGATCTCCAGCTGGAAAATATACCTCAATAACACTGTTTCTTAGATAAGCAGTCTTCTAACTGAAGTACCTTTTCCTGTGTGTTCTTAAGTTAGATCAGTGCATTAATATCGGGAATATATACAGTATACATATCCAACTGACCAGAGCAAAACCAAGTCTTATTCCTTATCTGTTCTGCATCTGGCAAAAGTAATTATTAATTTGCTCTTTTGTGCTCCCCTCCCCTAAAGATTGATTCTGTTAACTTCCAAGTGGTATTCCAACTGAATACGCTGACAACACATCACTTTGCTGCAAAGAAACTCTAAGACCGTGAATAGAAATACCACTGAGATTTGAGCTGACCGTAAAGTGAGCAACAAACTGCAGTAGATCATTGAAATATTCTTAACACAGGCATAGAAAGAGCTTCCTTATTATAAAAGCCTACAATTGTCCATTTTTGATGATGCAGTTTCTATTAGCTAATCTTTTCTAGGCAGTTCTAATGAGCAAGAAAGAGCTTTATAATCTTCCTTAGTGCCTGAAACTGAAGTATGTGAAAAAGACCCAGAAACCATGTCTCTTCTCTGACCATTCCAATCTCCTGACACAGACTATGGAAGAACCAAGCATCACATAAAATAACATGTTTCACATGCAAGCTACACAAACCCCCAATATATATTTTCCCTTCACTGAAGTGATCACAATCGAACATACATTTGTCTTGGAAAACAGTCACATCTCCTTATACACAACATTAGTCCAGATTCTCTTTTTAGCAGTACTGGTCAGTCTCTCCCCACTACTGCTCCACTGTCTCAGTGTTGCCAGTTCTTGCCCTTAAGTGTCTTAGCAGATGGCAGAAGTGAGTCACGTTACTAGGAACTACTAGTCCAACTATAGTACTGAATTAAGAATGAAGCCATAAGAAACGTGTTTAACCTGCAATTATAATATGGCAACATGACAAGTCTATAGTTGTAGTTGCAGTTTATAGTTGTATAACTTTGAAGCAAATTGTTTTGGGAGATATCAATAAATCAAAACTTGCAACTATTTCTGTGATGGAAAAACAAGGAAGCAATTTTTCATTTGCTAAAACAAATTACGCTGTTAGAAAATCTCCCAACTATACTGAGCCTTTCAGAAGCTTGGCATCAGAAGCCACGGGTATGCAATTCTGATATCAACTTATTCAAAATTCACTCTCAACTGATAAAATAGCCATTCCTATCTGCAATTCAAAAGAAAAAACATGTCAACCATGATACTGAGAAATGTCACATTATAATTAAAAGCTAACATCCCCAAAAGTTACAGGAAAGCCAAGAGGCTTTCCTGTAACTGAAAATGTCTGGATTTCAAAAAAAAAGAAGCAAACCAAAACCAAACACCAGTCCCGGGAGTATCAACATACAATCCATACTCACTGAATTACCACAACTTGGAAAGTTATTACCCGTCAGCTAAGCTACCTGATTTATGCTCTTTGATATAATGGAGCATGATTAACCAGGATGGTACTTTGAGCTAAACATGCCTTACTTTGTTATAAAACAGATTCGTAATGCACACACTAATAGTAAGAAGTAACTATCTCTCTCTATGCTGCTCTGTCATTGTCCTACACCTTTAAATGCAATTACTATTTTGAAATTCTGTATGATCTTCCTATAAAATAAACATCACTTGGGCAGCTCTTCAGGCCTAGGTTTTCTAGACAAGACCTACAAAACTGTGAATAGGTTAAAGTAAATGATGGAGATTAACTTAAAAGTGAATTTGAATTGTAAAAAACATACATAATGAATATATAAAATTTTACCGTCAGACATTTTTAGTGCATGTTAACAGGCCAGCACCATCCCTACCTTGCTGTTGCCAAAATATATTCATGACGAGGGGACCAAGACACTGCCAGTACTTCTTGCTTGTGACCTAAAAATTATATAAAAAAGATTATGCACACTGTTTTATGTAAATAACTAAAAGTAAAAGCTAATACTTAATTCTACAGGCTCCACCAATCCAGGACAATAATCTAAATTGTAATATGAACTTGAATTTTGTGAAAATATATTATTTTGGGCTAGAGGTTATTTCTCTTTCTTCTGTTGTTTGAGTAGGATTGCCGTGAGCTGAAAGCAATACACGGAGTATTACATGTTACATCTTTTGATAACAAAGACAGTTCTACCTATGCAAAACACATTATAGTTCAGTCACAGCTACTGAGTTTACTTTAAATATTGTTATTAAATTTTGTGTTAGCACTGGTGTTCTCACACACAGAAGGAACCTTCCCTTTGTTTTTCTTCAAATCGTTTCAAAATGTTTAATAAAAATACATTTACCTTATGCACTTCAGATTAAAACTTTATTCAACTTATCCTCAAATACTCTTGCCCTGAATTTGGGATATTTTCCCCCCTAATTACGTCTGAAGTATTAAGATACCAAGATAAATGTCTTCTTAGCAATGTCATAGCCAGTGCAGCTTAGTGGCAAGTAATACATATATATATACACACACATACACACACACTTTAAAACTTGCCATGTTTTTAAAACATTAAACAAATACAGACAATAGGAAGTGTAAAGCGTCCTAAATGGAAAGATTGCAACCACACTTCATGTAATAATAAAAAAAAACATTGCTGAAACATAATCTAAGCCATCCAAATATATTTTTGCTAATGCCATTTAGAGCTATATGAACCACCTTGCTTCTTGCACGTCTTCTAGTAGCTGGTTTTCCATTACCTGAAGTAATCAAAGGGCTGTGATAGCCAGGATAATGGAAAACAATCTCCATAATACAGGTACTACAGGATACACTTGGAAGTCTCAGAGCAGACACATTTATTTGGATCTGTTAAGTAAACTACAGCCAAGCATTTAGCTCCATTTCAGATGCTAGAGTTAGCCTATGTGAAAAACATTCACACCTATTTCAAGGCACTATTGAGTGCTTCAAGCTCTGTAAAGAATGATTGGCTTATGTTTAGCAGAGGGCATAATTTGCTTCCACTTGTTCCTCTGATAAGGCACTGTACCAGGCTGTGTGCAAAGACGCAACCAGCTTGTGCCTGGAAAGCACCAACTCTTGTATAAAATTAAGAAGCCCTGCTGAAACTAAACTGATTCTCTAGAGAACTACTTTTGTGTCTGCGTTCTCTGGTGCTCTCAGTTCTAGAAACAGACCACTGAGATGCCCATTTGGGCTGATTCAGCTCAGAAGGACTTAATGGCTTAAGCTCTGCATCGGATGAAAGCACCTAGCCTGCTTTTAGACTTGAGCTGGCCAGTGAAGAAATAGACCTGCATTTGCACATTGAGGTCTGAGCTAACGCTTCTCTACAATTTCTGGACCAGATCTGGCTCTTGCCCTGCTGGTCTGAAGCATGACAATTTACCTTGTAACTGCCTTCACTTGAGCATGTGTATACATTAGGAAAGAGGCACTAATGCAAATTCTCATTAAGTACAAAAAGTAATGGATTATGGAACAATAAACCCCTATGTTTACTGAATTAAGTAAATGCAAGGGATTAATAACCACCCTTCTATAGCAACGTTTGCCGTTATACACAAACTTCTAAACAAATGCATGCAAGCACCTCCATAGGATATTTTGTTAAAAATAGTGAAAGTCTTTTTTGTTTCGGTGGGCTTTTTGGATGGTGCTTTTGGGTTTTTGGGGGGGCTTGTTTTTGTTTTGTGGTTGGTTTTCTGTTTGTTTGGGTTTTGGTTTTGGGTTTTTTTTAAAAAACAAAAAACAACCTCTCAGCATCCCATATTGAATTTCTATGAATAGAAACCCAATGTCTACACTTAACCACGTAATAAATAGTAATCACTATTGATTAGTTTATGAAAATGCCCAAACATCTGCAATAACTGTTCATTAATAAATAGTGTTCTCCAATTCATTAGCACTCGACTAATACCCAAAAGAACCTTTTGCCACTGTGTAACTTTCACAGCTGGCAATAGATAAGTCACTCAGTTACTGACAAAGAATACATTGTATACTGTGTTTCTTTACAGGACTTGTTTTACTCAAAGTAGTTATTGTTTAACATTTATGTTTCAGAGTAAAAAGTACCCTGCAGAATGTGAGAACAGGATCCAGACTTCAAGTCACAGAGCTGTACTTTGGGGCTTTTGGTACCAACTGTAACAAGAGAAACAAAGACAGCTAAAAAAATCCCCAGTATGCGAGAGAACAACAACAAAAAAATCTTAGGAATGACAAAGACATAGAAGAGAATAGTTCATTTAGTCAGAGCAATGCATTCTATTAATAGCTTTACATTTTTAGTCCAACTAAATTTACCATATAACAAACAAAATTAGGAACTGGGGTAAACAGTACAGTACTTAAACTTAAAAATTAAAAACAGCTCCTCTTTAAACATATTTTTGGTAAACTTACTTAAACTGTGTACATGTATGCAACACCCCCCCATTTACACAATTTACTATGTTTGTATCTAATAACCTTCAAATGCCTACTTTTATAGTGAAAGGTAATCCAATTATAGCTATAAATGTTTATGTAGGAGAATTGATTGATGCATTATTTCAGAAGAACAAATGTGATATTCTCATCAACATCATCTGACTAACCAATAACATTTTAACAATGACCTTACACCTTACGAAAACTCAAGTTATGTAAAAATAAAACAGGGGAGGGGAAAAAACCCTACTGAATATTACTTGCTTGTTACTATAAATCCAAAATACATAGGGCATTTCTTAAAAACACATACATACCTGCTATTAAACAATGCATTGTAGCAACTGGAGACATGTGATGGCTATAGACTGTTCCCTCAAAGTGAAATACATCTGCGGGCTGATAATAAAAAGATTAAATTAATCACATCACAAGGATGTTATCAGAATGTAAATCCTCATTATTAAGTATTTTTCAAGGAACAGTTACAAATGAGTCTATTACAAACGCACAAAGTAAGTAAGTCTGTTTCTAACACTTGAACAGCTAGGCCAGAGCTCAGAGATGACACCACCAAGAAAACTGGCTAATCAGAAGCATGAATGGAAATTACAAAAAAAACCCAACCAAAAATTAAAGAAAGCTAGCAAGAAAAAACAGCCAACCAGAAGCTGATAATATGGAGACAGAAGTCAACAGAAAGGAAGCACTTAGACTAAATTTAGAAGCCCCTTGTCATTCACAAACATCACATACTAATTTCAATTCCTCAAAAAAACCCAACCCCAAAACATACAAAATTATTAGCTCCCTTCTGAGTGTTAAAAATTAATGAAATATAGTATTGGCTTGAATAATCAGTATAATTACTTCCTAGTAAAATTCCTTTTGTTGTTTCACTCTAAAATATTGTGTGTATACATATATACAAAAAACCCTTAAAACTAAGTTGTCTATGTTTTCAAATACATTGGTAACAGAACAGGTCAATCAATAACCCTGTGTCTTTTAAGTGATGCTCACAGAACTACCTGGAAAGTGCATGAAACTTTGCATTTACGAGAAGCTTTAGTAACTGCAAACACAGCTTCATTTCTCTCAAAAAGAGAGGTCAAAATTTATTCTCTATTGTGTCCCTAGGATGAAATAACTTTTTTGAAATTCTTTCACTATGCATGAAACAACATTCAAATAGCATCAGTGTAAATCCATTATTACATTCACGTTGGAAACAGGATAAGCTGCAATCATGAATTCATAATTCAACAATTGCATGTGAGGATTACTAAGTCAAAGCAACCTAAAAGCCCTACAGAATCTGTTTACTTTAATAGGGCCAGTTACATTGGTTAGAATTTTCTTCATGGTTTCTCTCATTCTCCACCAGTTTTTAGAAATTATGCCTATAGTGCTTACAACAGCAGAGTTTTAGACCTAGTGACCCTGAATGCCACAACTGCCAGTCATTCAAGAGCAATATTTAGGCCTTGGTTACTAAAAATAGTTGGCCCGCTGTACACTACCATTACACTCAACAATCCCCAAGAATGAACTTGAATCAGTCCTTGGTGGACAAGCTTGCATAGCATAAATTCAACGAGCTGTATTCCTGCTCGCAGCAAAAGCAGAAAGGAATTGTCCCAAGCATTCCAAGCTCTCATACAGTTCAGACATTCAGGTCTTCAGAAACAGACCGGTACACACCAAGGTACGCGTGAATGCCAGAACCACGCCACCCTGCTGCTGCACCCACAGTTCCAACAATCAGCTGCTTTTCACTCTTCCAGATGCTTTGTCTGGTTAAGCTCTGGGAGAAACGCATTTGCAGAATGGATAACATATATACAAAGAAGCCTGCAAGCTGCAGAAATTCTCTTACTTGTAAAGTATTTGTATCCCATATTTTTAAGGTTTTATCAAATGAGCTGGATGTAAACATGCCAGTGTCATGAGGATACCACTGGACTGTCTCCACACTGAATGCATGTACATGAGGATGGCTCCTAAAATCAAGGAGAAGATCCCAATTTAGGTTAGAGTCTTGATAATAATCTTATAATTGCCTTAATATACGATGACAAGTTGAAAACATTTTTTTTTTAATTTGTACTGAAGTTTTCAAGGAGAACCAGTTATTTTGGTGCCTCAATTTTCAATCAACCAATCTTTATTACTTTGAAGAGTCCTATTTTCAAAAAACTACAGATTGTTTCAAAATACAGTAACTTGTAGTACACACAAAGTTAAGTCAGTCTGAGGCATAGAAGACTCATAAAATGTCTTTGAAAACTTTAAATTCTAATGTCTAAAGATCTAATGATTAAAAAGAGGGCCTACCACTACAAACTATTTAAGCTTGTGGAATCCCACTTAGAACTGGACCTACTGAAAAAATACAATCATATATACAGTTAAAAAAATTCATGTCTATTAGCCAACATTTAGAGCTACACAGTTATATGGAAATTCATGTATACTGAAGTCACCAGATACCAGTGAACTTAGCACTGAGAGTGAATTATTTTTGCATTCAGAAATGAAAAAGAATATGAAACCTTCAACTCATCTATGCATAGCAACAGAATGTAATATAATTAATAATACATTAACACTGGTGGGAAGAAGGGACACCAGAGCCAATCTTGACAGCTCAAGGACATGATTCAACCAATCAGGCTCTGAATAATACACATTTCACATAGAATCATAGAATGGTTTGAGTTGGAAGGGACCTTAAAAGTCATCTTGTTCCAACAACAGGCAGGGGAGTTACACACAGGTGAGATGAGGTGGGGTGTCACCCTCTATGTCAAGGATAAAACCACGCTCCCAGACTCAGAACTACCACACTGTTGTGGGTTAATTCTAGGCAGCTAAGCACCACCACAGCTGCTCACTCACCCCCATTCTCCAGTGGGATGAGGGAGAGAATCCAAATGGCAAAGGTGAGAAAATGCGTGGGTTGAGGTAAATACATATCAGTAAGTAAAATTAAACACAAAACAACCCACAAAAAAAGAAGAAAAATAAGTGATACAAAAGCAATCCCTCATCACAGGCTGACTGATGCCCATCCAGAACCCAAGCCATGGCAACCCATGGAAAACTCCTCCCCTGGTTTTACTGCTGCTCATGATATTGTTTGGTACGGAATATGAATATCCTTTTGGTCAGTCTGGGTCAGATGTCCCAGCTGTGATCCCTCACAGCCTCTTGTCCACCCCCAATCTGCTTGCTGAGGGGGCAGAGTGAGGAATGGAGAAGGCCTTGACACTTGACAACAGTATTGCTGAATGCAAGCACTGTTCAGCAATAGCCAAAATATCAGTGTGTTATCAAGACTGGTCACAAATCCAAAACATAGCACCATACAAGCCACTATGAAGAAAATTAACTCCATCCCAGCTAGATGCAGTACACAAGTGCAAATAGTCCAGCTGGCTCCATCTGCAGCTAGTGAAGGGCTCACAAGGTTTCTTCACTTCAGCTCTTATCTTTGTATTGTTCTCTCAAGTGTCTTGGCCTCCAAAGCAATAAATATTGCAGGGGTATCATTGTGTAAACACAGATGCAGATCTTCTGTATAGATCTGGCACTACACCTAAGCTAATAAACCTTCTTGCATACTTAGGTTGCTAGAAAGTGCAGAAGATGTCTTTAAACAGACCTAGCCTGAAGCTAGCGCTGACAATACTAAGCAACTGTTGAGCTTAGTTTAGTAACTCATGAATTGTTTATCTCTGAGGCATACCCTAGAATGGCCTGTTACTTTGTCATGGTGCTAAAAATCAACAGATTTTGTGCACTTATTCTACAGTGGGGGTCAAGTTAAAAACCTTCAGTACCTGCAGTGCCATGAAATCAAGCCTGACTCAGCGTGAACTTACTCCTGTGAAGGCATTTGTATGCACTGTGGAGAAAAATCTAAACACATGAAACTAATGATCTTGGTACAATAAATGTAAGTGCACAACACTGGACTTCAGTACTGCATCAGAGCAATCAATTCTCCCATAATCTAGCAGGCTTAGGAATAAACTAAAAAAACCCTCTTGAGTAGCTCTGCAGGAAACACGTTTGATCTGGCTAGGCTTAGTAGTTGCAACATGCCATTCAGCCTGGCTTCATGTCTCGGGGCTCTATGTTATTCCCAGTTCACTATACATGCAGTATTTTCCCCTGTTACTCAGAACACCCTAACCTTTTTTAGCAAAGAAAACCACAGAATTAATGCTATGGATAGTAAGGTCCCTGTCAGACAGGCTACTTCCTAGACAGGTGTTGAGTAGAGGAGACTACCTTACACACAAGCATCAGCTATATATGACTACAAGCTGGTACTGTTCAGTTACTCTCAAATGTCAGTTTTTACCACAGGACAGTGTGGATTATTTGAAATCATATAAAGTTCTGCATGCTGACTCACAGGGGAATGAGGAATGTTCTTGATTTTTGCAACAGTGGTCCTACATTCCAGACGAGAAACACCCTCTAAGTCATAGCCTACCATCAGGAATTGTCTCCTCTGACGTTCTGAACTACTGGAACCTGAGTAGGCCCAGTTCAGAGTCTATTCAGAAATAGCTTTGGAGGGCCTCTACCAAGAGCTTATTCTTTAAGCAGCTTCGAGACCAGAGTTGCGTTGTGCCCTGCAAACTTGGAACACAGGCAAACTTTTGCAACACGTCATTATCATACGCTTCAAAGACAGGAGCCAAATAGTCAGATGGGAACTGTTTCTTACTGGTAATTATAAACTCTTTTACGATGTCAGGAACTCTGCATGAATAATATTCCAATATCTAAAGCTGTATCTGTAGCTAATTAGCTACAAGTATTTAAAACATACTAGGAAGCAACATGAATACTGGGAACAAATAATAGAGGCAAAAAGCCTACTATAGTTACTTTAAGCAGTAATTAATAAGCCTATCATTTAGAACATTGTATAACACAAAATCAGATTCTACAAGTATGATTTATGCCTTTACTCATCAGATAGGAAATAAAAGATACATCTATGCAAATTAATACCTACTTAAGAAACAGACTAGCAACTAACTATGATGTCCTGGTTTTGGCTGGGTCAGTTAATTTTCTTAGTAGCAGCTTGTATAGTTCTATGTTTTGGATTTAGGATGAGAATAATGTTGATAACACACTAATGTTTTTAGTTGTTGCTAAGCAGTCAAGGGGGTTTTCAACTTCCCACAGAAGCTGAGAAAGAGCATAGACAGGACAACGACCCAAGCTGGCCAAAGTCGAATTCCATACCGCAGACATCATGCTCAGTATATAAATGGGGGTTGGCCAGGGGACAGAGACTGGGAATCACTGCTCCAGGACGGACTGGGCATCGGTCAGTGGGTAGTGAGCATTGTACATCACTCATTTTGTATATTCTTTTATTACTATTGTTTTCTCTTCCTTTGCTGTCTTATTAAACCATCTTTATCTCAATCTCCTTCTCCCGCCCCCCGATTCTTCTCCCTGTCCCACTGTGGGGAGGAGTTGGCAAGTGGCTGCTTGGCAGTTGCCAGCTGGTGTTAAACCTCAAAAATATGCTCATAAACAGAACTTTCAAGTATAGAATACTTTTACTGACCTAACTGAATTTAGTGACGGCATGATTTTAGCCCAGATTTGGCTGTTTTTATGCTGTGTCTTCTCAGCATGTATTTCTTCAGTTTGCTGTATTCGTTTCAGAATTCATTTCAGTTTGGAGGTTAGGTGATGTATAGTCATTACTTGTTCTTAATTACAATTTTAATGAATTTGGTTCAAGAAGTCCCAGCCATCAAGACTTACCAAATTGCAGCAGATTCTGTTCCTACCCATTTGTTTTGATGTATGTTCTATTGGCCTTTTTCTTTCTTATGATCCAAGATACCATTTAGGCCTTTTATTGTTATGGATTTGTTCTGTTCTTGTCAATCTTGCTTGTGAAGCTCTAAGACCTCAAATAATTTGAAGACTGGGACAAAATGTAGCTACTGATCTTTTACACAGTAGGATATATGTTATTATGAGACTCGGATAAACTTATAACTTACTAGATAACCTTACTATCTAAACAAAATGAAAAAACAGCTTTTGCTAGAAGACTTAATGCCCATAATGGACAAATTTATACTGCCTGCAGGGAGAGCCTGGCAAATCAATACGGGCTTTGAGTCTTTATATAGATTACACACAAAACAGTAGTACACTGCTCTTCAGAAAAATATGTCCCATTTTTGTCAGAATCACAGCTGTCTTCCTTCAAACGTGTTCTTAAGAAGTTCTGTATTAATTATTTCTGTACCTACTGAACCCCTGGTGAAATTAAAATAGTTATCAGTAAAGCTGGGAGCAGGGAGAGGGGAAATAAAACCAACAACTGCAAATCTGTGTTAGATTTGTTTTCTGATTAGATGAACAGGGTTATGCAAAGATAATTTTACTTCTGCTTAAACACATATTTATTCAAAGATACACATATTATGTACACTTGAGGGATAAAAGTAGTATTTCTCAACAGCCCCAAAATTGCTTTCTCATAGTTATAGAGGCAGAAAATTTCAGCATGAAATGATAAGAAAACCCACAGGTGAGGAACTGTGACTTGGAAGAGGGTTGGGGGTTTTTTTGGTCTTTTTTCTAGTGTTAAAAGATGAGACAGGAGTACTAAGTGACTTTTTTGTGGGCTCTGGAGCAACACAGGCCTCTCTACTTTAGGTTCCACATAAGTACAATTAATATCCTCCATTTTAACTTTTGAACTGCCAAAGATCTGCCCAAACAATATCAGAGAGCCATTGTACATATATCATAACTGTTAGAGTACACAAATAAATAAAACCAACTAGCTCCTGCAACTTAGTAAATCAGAAATTCTCACAAAGTTTCTTGCCTTTTTTTTTTTTGCATGCCAGAAAACAATGTATCATGCTAGCCTTCAAAGATTTCTGGCGCTACTTTCTACAGTCTTTTTATCCTAGAAATAAGAACACACATTTGTGAGTTTAATGCTAATCACACAAGAGATATCACTATGAACTTTTTTTTTTCTATGAACAGAATTTTTAAGTACCTACCTTCCCACAGAACAAACTGCTTTACATGTGTAACTTGGAGTTTTGCTCAAGTTTTCAAGGTCATAGAGTATAATAACACCATCTGATCCACCTGACAGCATGCTGAAAGTGTTAATAAAGCAGAAAAGTTACAACACATGTCATGTCAATATGCTCAATATAATGTTCAGCAAGAAAATAAATCCATATTACCAAAACACAGGGAAGTACTCACATATGTTTTTATCAACTGAAGTATATACTTACTATCTTCCCTCAACAGGCTCAATATCCAGGGTGTTGACACCACTCCTATGCATTCTTTCCACATGTCTATCTTTATTTAATTCCAAACTTAGAACCCTTGAAACAACAATAACAACAACAAAAAAAAGAAAGAGATATGAAGAATAACAATACCATAGAATGTTACTAAGTAGCTCTAAACAGCTCAAACAGTAGTTTCACTCTTCCTCAACCCATTTAATCCATCCCTGTTATTCTTCACAAAACTAGACTTGCAGACATGATACAGGGTTGGAAATTAGTCCCATGAAATTGGCACAAAAAAGATTTTATTCTTTATTTGGAAGATAATAAATAAATATGTAAAATGTGCTCAGAGAAACAGCCAACCCAAATTTGGGGTCAACATGTGAAAGAAAAAATGGAATGTAATTTCAAAACAATGAGCAAAGGAAACATTAAGAAGCATTTGTTGTAGTCACAACAAGTATTAGTTGTGACTAATATTGAAGGTCATCATAAATTTGAAGGTTCATCATTTACCACTCTTCCAACCTTCATCCTACTGGGAACTACGGACACCTAGTAGATAGATTAATTTAGTCAACAAAATACAGTATTTTCTTTAAGGAAACAATGTATGTGTGTTATGTTTTCTGTAACATTAAATAAAAACTATGCTACCCATGTGATGAAGCTTCCAAGACAAACTTTTCTGAGCTACAATGAGTATCTTGTACTACTTAGTAGTAGCCTGTCATCTTTAAATATGCTAATATTACGTAGTAAAAAAACCCAAAACCAGATAGATTCTGCTCCTTTCAACCATACTACCTGATATAAAATCAGCCTTACAAGACGATCAGAGCTTCCTACAGCACTATTTTATAAAAAAACACTATCAAGAGAAATGTAACTAAGTAAATAACCAAAAAGCTGCAAGGCAGAGTGTACCTACTCAGGTTCAATTAGAGTGGCAAAAACCTGAATGTGAGAAGCTTAGCCTGTTACAGACAGATGCCCAACAGCATGTCTGTAGACATGCTTCAAAGGCAGCAAGTCCTTTAAGCTTTTTAAAAAGACGTGAAATGTAATTATGCAAGATTTGGCATAAAATAAGAATTTTGACATATACAAGATACGTAGTTTAAAATTTTTGAGTTCAAGTTTGAATTTTAGTGAAGCAATAAATCCCTTTAAGGAAACATTTTCAAACATATGACTTTAAAATGTAGCTGCAACTACAATCTACTGAAAACTACAGACTGTTTATTTTTAAAGTCAAAATTAATAGATCTAGGAAGGGAAACATTACCTAGACAGTTGTCCAAGTATCATAAATTCTACTCACTGAGCTTCCGTTACTAACATTGAATGTTACATGAGTGCTGAGGGCACAGAAAGGATGTGATTATATTGTCAAAATGCACACAGAAAGGAGCTGCCCAAATCGTCAAAATTAATCTCAATTTTAAAGAGATTCTTTTTACAATGACACCGATCCAAAGGCTGTAAGTCACCAACATAAATCCTTGCTGCTGATGGAGTTGTGTGAGCAACTGAATTGAGACTGGCTTTATTGAATTTGCCTCAGAATACAGCTGCAAACCTGATTATGCGACAGTGAACAAATATTACCACATTATAAGCTTTAGCAAGAATATTAACAAGCCTCTACATGCCGACACCACTTTCCACAAAAGTTGTTGGGAACCTATCAAAACCTCTGCATCCGATTCTTCTGCAACGGGCCACGTTTGGAAAGAGGGGGGATGAACTGATGTGGGCACACAAGTATCACATAAAATCTGTTTCTTCACAAAGCAGAGCGCAGCCGCACGCAGATAGGAATGTCTGGTAAAAGCGTTAAGACAGTGAGGCCAGTAACGCTGCGGCACCGTTTATTGTCCTATGCGCACTCAGCCTGACAAAACACCCTTACTCTGCCCACCTCAGGGCTGCGAACCCACGCACAGAAACAAACAAACAAAAAACCCACGGGAAGCTCCAAGACGAGGCACGGCTGATACACGGGAGCCTCCGCCGCGGCGCCCAGGCCGGCCCCGGCGGCTCCCGGCTCCTCCGCTGCAGCCCCCCGCGCCCGGCCCACACAGCGGGGCGGCAGCCGCACAGCGTCGCTGTCCCTCAGCCGGAGCGGCAGCCGGGGCGGCTGCGGCCCTCACGTCAGGCGGGCCCCACTGCGGGACGGAGCCAGGGGCTGCTACTGCCGCCTCGCCCGCCTCAGGCGGCCGCTCCAGAGCCTCCCCGCGCAGCGCAGCCCTGCCCCGGTCCCAGTTCCCCACCGGTCCCCGCTACCTCCGGGTGGACTCGGCCCGGCGCAGTCGCACTGGATCGTCGACACCAGCCTGACGCGCCGAAATTAACCCCAACATGGCGAGACCCCGAAACAACGGGACACCCCTCCGCCATCTTGGGCCGGGGGTGGCCGAGATTGGCTCGGGTCATCCCCATCTCCACCAATGGCGAGCGGCGTTGCTGGCATGCTTTGAGCCGATGGGCGGGGTCGGGCAGGCGCAGCAGCGCGGGTGAGCGCGGTCGGCGGGACGGGGCGCGCGCACGCAGGCAGGCACGCAGGCACGCACGCAGGCACGCACGCAGGCACGCACGCACGCACGCACGCAGGCACGCACGCACGCACGCACGCACGGCAGCCCGCCGGCGGCGGGGTCCGTCGGTTGGCGGCGACCTTGTCGGCCAGAGCTGGCGGGATGAGCGGGCCCTGGCAGGCGCTGCGCGCCCTGCGCCTGCGGCTCTTCGGGCCTGCCAAGGAGCTGGTGGGCACCGACCAGTTCGGCAACAAGTACTACCGGGTGCCCAAGCACGAGACCCGCGCAGGTAGGCGCGGCGCGGCATTCGGCCGGGCGAGGGCGACTGGACTGTGCGGCGGGAGCCGTGGGCGGGCGAGCTCCCGGGCGCTGCTGTGGAGACAGCCCTTCCCCGCCTTCCCCCGTCTCCTCCCCGAGACGGGGCCGTTTGGCTGCTGGTGTGCAGTTACAAAAAAACCCAAAAACAACAACAACAAAAACCACCCGACCAACCAAAACCCACGACTTTCCGGTGAAGGAGCGCGGCCGCTGCGGGAAGCGAGGGTGGGCCCGTCCTGTGCGCCTGCCTGTGAAAAGCGCGTGCAGTTTCTCGTTGGGCTGGGGCCCTGATGCAAGGGAGAAAAACCCCTAAAGCCAGTCATCAAAAGACTTTACAGTGTAGTTGTCACCCTGCGGTAGGTAGGCAGGCAACAATAAACAAATTGACTCTTCTTGATAATTCTGAGTACTTCTGCCTATGTTTTTAAATGAATTCCGGTGTGTTTCTTCGCTGCATTCCTGAGGAAAAATAGTTTTCTAGGTTTCTGCTTGTGTTCCAGGAGCCTGGGTGCTCTTGTACCGTATCCTCACATCATTCTCTACAGATGCTATGCTTATGCTGCACAGATATGTGCGATTCTTTTGAAGTCGGCTTCCCTGAAGGTGTTTAGGTGCATATGCTATAATATTTTTACAGCCCTGTTTCCTCTCCCTGCACAGGCTTGTTTCCTGCTCACTGTACTCCATTTGTTTTGTATGACCACATCAACTAGAGCACCCCCAGGCTGCAGAGACTTTCCACTTGATGTTCTTCAGAGTACAACAAGAAACAGAGTCTGAGGCTGTGCAGTCACTTAAGTCAGTGACTCCCTTAGAAAGGGAAGGAAGGGACACACACCTTCCCTTCAGAAACATGTAATGTCTTCTGGAGTTACTTTGCCTTCAGAGCAGTTCTTGCAGACTTGTTTTGCTGCGCAACCTCATGATCAACTGTCAGTGGTTTAAAGCAGGTGTGTGCAAACAAGTGTTTGGGAAGAAGATGTGAACACCCTTTTGTCAGCAGTGTGGTTTTCCTCTGGGTTAACATGACAGTGTAGCACTTCCAGGCTTTCTGCATCTTCCTTTCAGCTCTTGATCTTCTCACTGTTGGGGTTCTTGGTGACTTTGAGAGGTGTACAAAAAGCTATGTCTTTTGCTATACAGGAAGCAGTAAAAATTGTAGTCAGATTTCTTGTGTGTGATTGCTGCAGTGTCAGTCCTTATTTACCAGTACAAATGACTTGTTTTATCAGAAATACTCGTAATCTTTCTCTTAGTATTTGAATTTATGCTGGCATGCCTTTCACAGTGAAAGCCCTCTGCTGAAACTTTAAGGCTGATTTCTGTGTTTAGAACTTAATTATAAGGTAGTTTTAGTGCCACTAAGAGGGCAGGGAAGGTGAAACATTGCTACTGAACTCAGCAAGACCACAACAGAAGAGGCTTTTAAAGTTGGTAATGAATTGAAATAGTTGTATCTAGGAACATATCGCTGTAGCCTTTATGTTTCCCAGTTTTTCTTCAGATGTACTGCAGGAATAGAGTATAACACTTCAGAGGTGAAGTTGCACTGATTTTGCTTTGAGCAGGGAGGGCTGGCTCTTAAGTGCCCTGTAGTTTCAACTCTGGCTGAAGTCAGTGAGAACAGCAGTTTTATAAAGATTAGGGCTCTTGCACATTAAGCCTATTTTAGTGATACAGATGGCACAGTGCAGGTCTACTGAGTTGTCAGTACTGTTGCTGGATTTTCCGCTCTCATTCTTTCACTTGTCTTTTTTTGTCTTGATGCGTTGAAAATTCTGCACTACCAGCTTGCGCTGATGCAATGTTTTACTGCCACCCAGAGGGAGAGGTCTTCTCCCTATTTTCTTTCTCACTGTTGCTGACTTTTCACTTGTCATTTATTTGACCTTCCAGTAGAAAACTTTAATAGAAATATGGATTAAAATGACTTGACAAAGAATAAATTGCAAGCTAGAACTGGCAGAGAAGTGGGAATGAAGAGGAGGAACTCTTAGACAGCATGAGGTTATACAAGATGTCTTGAACCAAAGCAAAGAGGTAGACTTCTACAGAGTCTCTAATAGTTCCTAACCATGTTCACCTCAGTTTTCCTCTGCCTTCTAATAGTTTGCTATTAAGCTTTTTAATCTCTCTAATCTGAGACGGTCAAATGCATATTACCTGAGAAAAACTGTGTATTTAAAAAAAAATATTAAAAGGCAGAATAAGAAAATACCTGGCAAAGGGCTAATGTTTTATTCACTCTTCCCGTGCTTCTCTTCTATCTTTGGAATGAAAGTAAGGGAAGCATTATTATAATTTAGCTTTACAAACTGAAATTTGAGATACTCAAAAGTAATACCGCATCTTCCGTAAATGTGTTCATTCACAGTCAGTTAATACTCCCTTATGGTCCTTTTTTATGTAACTAGAGAACAGGAGAGTGCATATGGAAAATACTGCTGCTAGAATTCTGTGTGAAAATACTGCTTTTGTTAATTTACTGATGTATATTTGGCACTGTACACTACCTGTGGCTTAAAACGGAACCCCTCAGCATCAGCAGAATGAAAAAACTCTGAGAGTAGTAAGCAAGACTTTTCCGCACAAAGAAGAACTGGATGGTGAAGCTTTTTCATGCATGTGTTCAAACTTTACTTTTTATTCTGTTGTTTTGTGTTGTATTGATTGGAACTCACTGTTACAATCAGACATGCTTGACCATGAGATACAGAATGTAACAATCATTACAGAGGGAAGGAAATAAGCAGAATGAGAACAGCTTCCTTCAGGATAACAGGCTTCGATAAATTCAGGAACCAGGTAGGAGAGATACTGTGAATGTCCAAGAACAGTAAGTGAAAAGATATGTAGGACAATTTATGTCTACAACTGGTAAAGGCACAAGTACAAAGTACCTTAATGTAAATGAAGGCTAAGAAGTATAGCAATAAATTAATCTGGCTAAATCATGAGTTTTTAGTGACCTCAAAGAACAAAAACCCTCCATGAATCATGTTAACTGGCATGGGTGCTGAAAAAATAGAGGAACAAGTAATAACTTGTAAATATATTTAAAATGTAGTGAGTGAAAACTGATAGGAAATTGTTGGTTTGACAAGATAGGTTCTTATGAAAATTGTTCTCTGAGTGGACAATACTTGGATGTTTTTCAGACCTTTTTGTATGCAAAATTTTAGACTGTGAGTTACGAATTTGCTATGTTGAGTGCGTAGCAGGTTGGAAACTGTTCTTGGAATAGTCAGAAACATTACCCTGTCAGTTGGAGAGGAGTATCCAGAGGGATCCACCAGCTAGCTGTCAAAGTTCAGAGCTACTCAAAGTTTTTATTAGTGATTTGGATGAAGAACAGGAGAGTATTTTTATGACATTTGCAGATCAAACTGTGTAGGGGAAAACTGGGAGTCACTGTGAACATCTTATGGCAGGTAACTGTCATACAGTTCAGCTGGGGGATCAGCTGGGATCAAGCTGTGCTTATTTCTAAGCAAGAGGCATAATTTTAGTGGCTAAAAGTTTCTGAGAACATGGATCTACACAACTGCTTGTTATTATTTTAAGATACAGTCTTCTCTGAACCTAGCCTGCCTCTCTTGCGGCAGTTCCTTGTTACTTTGGGTTATTTGGATGTAGGAGGCTCTACATCCATTAAATTTCCTCACTGGTGACTCATTTCCACTGTAATTTGTGCTTTTGCTTTTGTGGATGGCAATCCTTGCGGTGTCAGCAGAGAAAAGATAACGAGGTTCAGTCTGTTTCAGAGCAGCAAAGTATGCTAGTCTTCCCTCAGGTTTGTGTTACCTTGTGGCTGAGGATAAGTCAGTCCATTCTGTGGCTAGGGAAGTGATCGCTAGTGGTTACACCCACTGCTTTGGGTGGTGGTAACTAACTTGCTCTCGCCTTAAAACACTTTTGAAGAGCATCACCTGTTGGTCACACTTGTGTACAAGAGGGTCACAGCAGGACTTGTGGTCTTTTAAAACTTGTGAAGAAGTTTAAAGGTACAGGATAGGGAAGGAATTTATTTTAGTCTATAGAAACTAAAATGTATACATGCAGAAAATTTCTGAAGCTCAGTTTTTAAAGACATTAGGCATTCAAAAGTGCGGAGGAAGCAATGCTTTCTTTTTAAGTGTTGGAGAGCATTATTTCTTGTACATTAGGAAATTTTGCAGCATATATAGTTCATATCTTATCCTGTGTCCTAGCCATATAGAGACCAGCACAGGATGGGAACAGCACTGGAAGGAAAAGGTAGAGGAACCCTTTTAGAGACACTCCGCTATTGTGTACAGGTTCCACTACGAGGTCACTGCAGGGTTCAGTGTGTCTGCACGATGCTTTGCTGTCCTCCAGATTTGGGGAGGACTGAGTAGCTCTAGCACAGTGCCGAGCCTGATGTGCTTTATCGCTTTGTGCTGTACTCGAGCAAATAAGCTCTTGCAGAAAGAGAGCACAGAACAGACATGCTGCTTTCTCTTTCATGTCTTGGGCATGGTAGGTCTATCAGGACTAGGCTGGGCTTTGTTTCAGACTAGCAGGGAGATCCCACCTTCAGCTAGAGGCAAGAATGAATGGCATAGGTAGTATCTCCATCTTCTTGTCCTTCAAGTAAAATCTGTCTGACAGCTTTCTCTTGGCCTGCCCTGGTCATTGTCAGGGGTTTAGAGTAGAAATACATGAAGACTATGATTCAAAGAATTCATATTTAGTTTCTTTCAGCTGTAAGTTGTTCTATCCTATGCTCAATCCAGGGTCTAGAAGAGTCTTTGACCCTGGGGCCTTGTCTACGTTAGTATAGAGTAGGAGGAGCAGATCACTGGATCCAAGCAGTTGGTGTTGAGTTTCCTCACGTCTCCATTGCATGTGATTCAGAGAGTTTACTTCAGATAAAATGTAGTCTGTTTCCCAGAACTGAACATCTATAATACATGTAGTTTGAAGATCTCAGAAAGGTAAGAAAGTGTTAGGTAAATGTTGCAGATGTGGCTTTCATATTGCCTTGACAGCTAATACCCTGTTAATTTTTCAAGTGTTTTGTAAGTGAGGATTTCTTCTTAAAAAAAAAAAAAAAAGCAAGTTGTACACACAGAAACTACTTTGAGATCCAGATCAGCATGTGGTAAATAGATGCAGCATGGGATTCACTAAAAAAAACCGCACATGCTTTGAATCAAGTCACTACTGTAGACAGTGTCTCACAAATACCCTAAACTTTGGAATGTCCAGATCAAACTCATGATGTAACAACCGTACCCTGAGACCACCTTTACCTGTTTGTAGTTACAGGAAAGTTATCTTGCATTCCTGATTTTGACTTGTCGCTGAATAATTGGGTTATTAGTAGGAGAGCTAGGAACTTGAATGTATTTCACTGTGACATAGAGAACCACTGTAGAGATTTAAGCAGTGGTATCAACTGTCAGTGACGTGCAAAGGTGCTGATTTTAACAGGCGCTTTGCTTTATTTTAAAAATGTCTAATGAGTAATGGCAAAAAAAAAAGGAAAAAAAAAAAGAGCTTGCAAGGGTATCATAGTTCCCCTGGGTGAATATAGAAAGGATTGGTTGTTTGGAGTGGAAGAGAAGGGAAATGTAAATCTGAACGTTTGAGTCTGGTTGCATTAATTCTCTTGAAAGAAAGTAAGCGAACATTGAAAGTCCCTAGACTGTAAGAAGTTGTTAGTTTCAGTAAAGAAAGTAATTCCTAGAAATAGAAAAGGAGTTAAGAAAAATTTGAGTGTCAATACAGAGGGGAAAGACCCTGAAAAAGGAACTGTTCTGCCCACAGAAATACAAAATAATACAGAATCAAGGTAGTTAATTTTCTAAAACGCGGAACTTCAGATATGGTGGGACTGAAGGTGTTTAATGTTTAGCAGGGACTTTTCAAGTGGGAAGAGAATATCTTCAAAGTCAAGTCAAACCTTCAACACTACACTAAGGTAGTCTCATTTGGAAGAAAAGATAACTCTGTCTTTAATGACATTCTGCAAGTGGTATTTTTTTAGAAGATTTGCTTAAAGTGATGACAGTGATTTCATAGTAGAACTGTACCATGCTTGTCACGAGAGGAACATCCAGCATAACTCATTAACTCTGAGATGACTCTTCAGTTGCCAGTGCTGAAATTGGATGTGATAGAAGATAGGAATAGACAGTTGGGTGGTGGTGATTGATGACTCATCTCAGTATCTCAGACAAGTATTTCACTAAACAGACTAGATTTATCAATGTAATGAATTTATTTTTCTTATTGCATAACATACTGTCAGGGCATTGCCGTAGCTTTGCTACATGATGAATTGTTCTTGCTGCAGAACATGGAGTGATACTTTAAATGTTCGTATATTTTTAATTACAAAACAAATTCCTCATACAGTTTATACATTTATTATAATGAAATATATCATACAGGAAATAGCTGATTCCATTTTCCATTGAAAATAATTAATAAAGACTCTTAACCAATTTATTAAAAAATGCAGGAAGATAAGAGGCACTAAATATTTAAGATCTAGCATATGTTTTTCATCTTTTCTAAAGGCTGATTAATGAGCAGCTTATATTTAAACATTTTCAATATCTTCATTTTTACTGTCATCTATTATAATGATTAAGAGTTAAAATGAGCCCTGTGTGAAATACCAGCATATGCAAGTCTTTTTAAGACCAGTAGATCAGCAATGAGAGGGTAGTTTCTTCAAAAGATCCCGTATCACTGCTAAAAGCATGGCTCAAGTTTTACGGTTCACTTTGGGGAAACCACAGACTCGGATTTAACTTAATTTGGAGCTGCAGTTCACCAGGAGCAGCTGGAAAAAGCCCGAAGTGTTCTGTATTCCATAGGGGTTTTTATGTTGCGTAAACTCTGCATTGGGGGGTATAAGTGTCCTGAAACTCTGATGATAGAGGATTTAAGAAGTAAACTGGCAAGCTAGACGTGTTTCTCAGTACTCTTATAAACACCATCTGAAACAAAAGTGGCATTACCAAGTTTCAGTTGTAAATTTTGTTGCTAATAATTGAGTGTAAGCACTGACTTCTGTGGGAAGCGTTTTGTTCATGTGAAATACCCACTCACATTCACATGAAGGGCCTGTATTTTGTGAACTCTTTTATCAACAAACCAGAAATCTGCAAATAGGAAAGAATTTGCATAGGGAAGAGACACTAAGTGCTGAATTGTGTGAAACATGTAGGATGTCCTAAATTTTGTTGAATCCAGACTTCAGTAGAAATATATACATTTTGTTAATGAAAGTTAGAAAAAACTGTGATTCTTTTGACGTTATAGGAATCCTCTGTGATTGTTTTTGTTGCTGCTAGTTGTCTGTCTTAGAGTGGCCTGTTACCTTGTGTGTATCAGAAGTGTAGAGTAGAATTTCTACTTTTATTCAAAATTTGCTATAAAATAAAATTTTATATTGAAGACGGGACTGAAACATTCCTGTAATGCTTTATAGGGAATAGGATAGAGTGGAAGGAACAACATCTTCTCTCCAAAGCCTATCTTCTGAGGTTGGAGCTATGGTTTTCTTTTGATTCGAATTTTACTTTTCTCACTAACAGAAATGAAGTGTGAGGAAGAGGAAGAAACAGATTCTGATTGTACAAGCATTCGTAAACTGATTATCAAATGCTGCAGATAGTTGTACAGAATATTGCGGAACATTAAAAAAAGTTTTGCAAGCTAGTTTTTCAAGTGTTGGTGGAAACCTAATAAACTCATTTTAGTTTTACGTGTCTAATGCAAACATACTAAGGAAACACAGAATTTGAACTTCGATTAATGAATATGAAGCTAAATGTTAAAAGACAATTATTTTGGATATGGAAATAAGTGTATTGAGAAAGTGAGGTTTTTTTCACAGGGAGTGTTTATCCAGATGCATCCTCCCACATCAAGTAGTAGCTGGTATTTACAGGTTTGTCCAGATGGTGGCAACGTTGTTCCAGAAACGGTGCATGCTGACAGCTCACAGAATATGCCTTTCGGGTGAGACTACACAACAGAAAAACCTAGCTCTAAAATAATGGTCTGTATGTGTGTTTGTACAGAAATAAAACTTGTATTGCAGCCTGCCAGCTTCTAGGACAGTAATTCTGGAATGACAAAATAGCTTTTCAGTCTGGGTGATACATTATGCAGCAAAGCAATTAGGCTGTGAAGAGCTCACCGCAGATTATAAAAGCATTAATATTTGAAAAACAGTGTTTTGGTGCAGTGATATGTTTTTCCTTCAGCTGCCAGAAGTGAACTGCCAACAGGTTTGGTATGTTAATCTTGCTGACTTGAAAAGCAGGAATAGCAATAAGTAGTCCTACAGATAGAGAGTAATGTGCATGTTAGTCGGTGCTATGGCCAGGTTTGTGTATACTGATATTAAACTGAGATGTGTGTATACTGATATTAAACTGAGATACTGATCTTGTTGAATTTTGCCTGCTAGTATTAGGTTTGCTGTATGTTTGTTACTTTTAATTATTGTGGGTTTAGTTGGAGAACCTGTTTTGATTCTTTCAGTAGAGGTGTGTGTGGAGATGATGGTTTGGGGTTGGGTTTTTTTGAGATCTGTTTGATGGGCAAAAAATCAGATAGTATAAATGTTTTAAAAATTCTGTTGTGTTAATAGCTTTCTTCTACTTTGTATAGGGTGTAGTACTGGATGGGTATGTTTCTTTAACATGTGGAAAAATCTTAGCTGATTTTATTAATCATAGTAATTTAAACAGTTTCCACCTGCAGTGTTCAGAATAACATCCCTTTTGGTCATTGTTACAAACATGTTTCATTAGACATATCTTTTCTAAGAGTTAAAATAACTATAGGGTACCTGTGCTGTCTTGATGAAGTTGCTTGCACTTTGTTTTCCTACCTGTATATTAAAAAGTGATTTGGCTCGCTGCTATGTCAGTCAATTGTAAGTTAGCACAGGTGAGCCTGTTGTGAGTTCACAGTAGCAGGAGGACAAGTTAGCCCAAAAATAGAGCTTTATTGCTTTCCTACGAAACTGTCAGTCATATTGCCCCCATGTTTCATCCTTGGAACATGATCACTAGAGCCCTGAGTGCATTGCAAACATGATAGTTATCAATCAGCGTGTTGGCATATCATCATACCTACATTCTGTCATTATCCTGAAGTACGAGGTGAATTCAACTTATTTTTCTGGTTCCAGAGGAGGAAAAAATCATTAATATGTATAAGAAGAACAAATCACCTACTTTGTATAGAGCTTTATAGTTTGAAATTGTGTTGGCAAACTAAAGAACAGATTTAACATAGAAGAGACTTGAACTGTGTCTGTAGCTGATACAGGAAACATTTTTCTAATATGTCTGTATAATTAATTTCAGCTCATTATTTATATGAATTCGGGTTAAGATTATAAATACTGTCCAAATGCTCTATTAATTGTGGTTGTCATGTGAAAATTTTCAATGTCCATGTTTGCTGTTACTTTATTTGGTATATCTTTTTTTAGAAACTGTTTATTACTGTAAAATGACTAGAAAGAAAATGAGAGCATTTAAGTAAAAGTGGTAGGACTACGTTATTTTTTTTAAAAAGGAGACAGCATAGAAGGATAAAGAGCTGAATTTGAGAAACCATAGTAAAAGTGAGGTTAAATAAAAGGAGCTGAGGAAGGTTGGCGTGCTACCCTGTGGGCCACTATAACCTTTTCAGCTTCTCCAGAAGAACAGAGAAGGTGGTAAGGAATTAGGTTTTTCTGCTTCATACAATAAGGTTTTTTTGTGTTCTTTATGGACCTTTAAAATACCAAATAAAGTTTCTGTCGTAAGAGGCTTGATCATTTTAAGGTCAGATTTGCAGAGATAAGAACTGCTTTGCTTTGAGGAGGGGGAGTAATCTGTTTTATGCTCTGCCTCTGGGTACAGGAGTTGCACAGAAAGGAAGAACACGTAAAAATGAGCGTGACAGGTTGAGGGAATGAAAATGATGAGAGGCAGGATCTTAATTTCTAGGTGCTCCGTGTTTATGGCCATGTGCATATGAAATGCAATGTGTTATTATTTCATCCTTCTTGAAGTGAGGACTAATTTAACTAGCCTCTTCCATCTAGATGATCTGGAGGCACCATCAAGGGGAACTGCAGTCAGCGTGAAATTTGCTTCTGATGAGAAGTCAAGAAAGGATGCATTCTGGCAGACTGCTGCAGGCAGTGGTCAATGCTGTAGGAATTGAATGTGTCACAAGCTTTGGAACTCATGAAGCACATGGGTCGATTGATGTTTTTGTACCTGTAGGAGCGGTATTGAACTCAGGAGTGAGATGTCCACTGCAAAGCTTGAGGAGCACCCTGAAGATACTAGCCACAGCAGACTTTAATATAGCAAAACTAGTGTCCTTGAAAGGGTGGTCACATCCAGTCACTGATACCCAGAGAGAAAGTGAAAATAGGTCTCGGTGACAGTGGCATCATCTCAGCCAAAAATGTTATTGATTGTTACAGTTAATAGGCTGGGGGAGAACAGTTATATAAGGGTCCATTGCTTACACATCATCAGTATTTGTACAGGAGTGTTCTTTGGAAGCATATTGGAAGAAAATGCCAGTTAGGCAAATCGGTGCTTCTGCACCTAGTAGCCTGTCTACATTGGCTTGAGTTTTATTTCAGTCTGGCCGTAGAACTTCCTATAATGCAGAATTTCTGAACACCATAGTTTTCTAAGCAACTGAGACTTCCCACACCCTCAATAGTACCTGTGTATTGCCATCAGTCATTTGTTTGCTTCTCTGAATGAAGGCAAAAAGGTCCAAGACATAAATCGAGGCTTTTCTTCCAGTGCTATGGAATAATTGTTTCTTTTCTACTGAGAAATCTTAAATTAAGATGATCTAACAATGTAGCATTGTAGAACTCTGCCAGTGTTTCCCAGCCTCACAGTCCTGCCCACTCCTTTTTCACCCTTATCCATAAACAGCATTCATATTTTTTCTCCTTTTTGCTTAGTGTATAGCAGTGACTCATTAGTATCATCAAGAATGCTCAAATTTAACAGTTGTAACAGAAAGATATACTATGTAGTAACAAAATTAAGGTAAATTAATTGTGCTCAATTGCTCCTTCATATTTTATTGTGTAGAAAATGAAATGCATCTCTCACCTTCATTTGGTCAGATGTATTCTTTATTATGTTTTGCTGTCTGAATCAGGATGAACCACCCCAAAGGCTGATAGCAGCCAAGGTGGGGTTCTGCCTGAAGCAGGGGAGGAATTACTTCAGGAGCATAGTTCATGTTTGATTAGTATAAAGGTTAATCATGTAGGTTGATAATTACATTTAGTACTGTACTGTTAAGCGAGCTGAAGTGTTGGAATTGTTTCTCTGAATGTATGGAGCAGAAGAGAGGAACTGAACATCTTTTCCATTAGTATTACCAATAGAATAAATTGACATTCAGAGAAGACTTCCTTTTGTAGCCTGCTGGCTGCTTGTGCTCCTGTGGTGCAGTCTGGGTGCAGTACTCAATCAAGGGGGAATAAATTTCCCAGCCATGCAGAGTGGCAAAATCTGTGTCATCCAGTCGGATTGTAGGCAGTTATCTCAAGCAGATGCATCCAGTAACAGGGCACTAAAGGAACACTTGTTTGGGTCCCATGACCAAATGGATCGCAAAAGATTTATTTTTTTTAAAGAAACAGAAAGAAATTTGGAAGGCACAGCTTAAAGTAACAATGTGTGTGGCAAAAAAAACATGGGCAATTTTAAAAGACCTTGCAATTTAAAAGAACTTTAAGGATAGATAAGCCATGGTTTTGGTAGTTCTTGTGGGAGTGTTGTGCCATGGCTCTGGATCTCCACTTCAAATCGTCTTACATCAGGTGTTGTCTTGGTGGTCGTCCTGTGCCCCTACTCAGGGTGGCCCTTGCAACTGCTGTGTCAGACCAGCATGGGGCAAGGCCACAGCGAGTTCAGTGTTAGCTTAATTTGTTTGTATCTAGCAGTGTTTCTTGTTCTCTTATCAACAAGCATTCATTCTGTGTTGAAAGAAATGGAAAAAAGATACCTAATGAAGAGGAACTTCATGCTGTACAAGAATTGTGAAAAGTTCAGGTGGAGCAAGAGAGGAGCCTCAGAGCTGGAGCCCAGGAGGCTGTACAAAGACTGTTTCAATAGTATGGCTAAGTGTTATAGTTACCTGTTCAGCCATCAGACCTTGCCTACTTGTGCTTCAGAAGTGGTGACTTTTTCCTATATGCTAGGTAGAAATTGAAGTACTGAATGCTGGTTTGTACAGTTATCACAATATTGAAACAACTAAAGGTTATTTTAAACTTTACATGAACTGATCTTCTAGAAACTTTAAAAAAGTTTGTCCTGATGTCAACAACCTCTTAATTGTGGAATTATGAATATTTCCGTTATAGTGATATGACTTTCATAAGCAGAAGTAATGTATCTTTTTCTGTTTTCAGTCAGTCAAGAAATGTTAGTTAATAAATGATTGCTTGATTATGGGCAAACCCATCTGTTATGCTTTCTCTTTTCCCACATTAGATTTTTAAAAAACAGACTTTGAATGGTTTTCACTAAGAAATGAGAAGAAACTGATTCTGTTGAAGTCAGTGACAGAACATGTGTTGTATTCCAGAATTTTACCTCATACCTAATGAGAGACCTCTGTATGTAAAAGTCTATTTAATTTAATGCATGTGGCATGTGTTGGTATTTTCACTGATTTTAAAACACAAACTGTAAATACTTGGCCTAAGCAATGTGCTGGAAACAATGGACTCTAAAATTGCCAAACTCTTCGTGGTTCCATTTTCTGTGAAACTACTTAGCTACAGTAAAATTATCATCCAGGTTTATTTTGGTGGTAAAGTACATCTCTGATCTGAGAGTTAGTAGAAGCTAGTATTTCTGTCAAAAAAAAAAAAAAAGGCAGCATGGCCCTCTTCTTTGGTCTGGCTGCTCATGTCTGTCTTCTAACATTGGCTTCTGCCTCTTTCTCACTACAGGTGTTTGTGCAGCCTTGTGCTAGGTCTGTCATCCATATAAGCTACTGCGCTTCCATTTTTCAGCAAGAGTAGTTAGCTGGTCTGGTTCACAGCACAAGCTGCGTGAGGAAGCAAAAAGCACCCAGGGATGAGAACAAGGCAGGTCTGCTACTTTCAGTGGCTGTTCTAGCATGAAATGCTAGTTGAACTGCTAATCCACGTTCACTGTGGCATAATTCTAGTAATTCTAAAGACTCATTTTTACCTATCTGTAAATAATCAGTGGAGACTTGCAGATCTGGTATTGTTTTTCTCAGCTCATATTTGTAACAGCATTTAGAACTTTGCCACTGTTATCATACAAAGCAAAATTCTGAATTAAACCTAGTAGAATGATTATAAAATAATTGAAAGAGTAGTTTTACAAATAAGTTGTGGTTATTATCTTACCTGCCTAGGATAGCATTTTTTACACTGTAATAGTTTTCTATCTTTGCAAGAATTTCTTCAGATGAAATGTAGACATTTGTCCATGTTACTAAAATGTTCTTGATGATTTCATATGAATATTTCCTCATTGAAAAAAAGTTTGCTTAGTCCATTCCTGATTTGAGAACCAAGGACACAGTATCCATAAGCAAATCATGGCATTGCTTCTGTGTGGTTCACCAAAATTTCCTAGGTTGTTCTTGAAATAATTAAGTGGGGAAATGACAGGTAGTTTATGAAATCATCTGTTTTTGTGAAATTTCTGTCATCTTGGATCAAAAAGACATGCCATGTAAACACTTTCTGAGCCAGAGCAGGAAAATGGGCAGCTCCTGGGTCTGACCCATGTATGTAATAGTGTGGGACAGAGTCCAGAAAACTGGAACCAGGATCTCTTGTGAACCTGAAGGTGAAGTGTGCTTGACTCAGCTGATTCCCTTAAGTTTGCTGTTGCTGAAAGGGAGAGATCTTGTTCTTTCTTTACCTTCTCTCCTTCAAGCTGGCAGAAGCACTCACAACACCAGTTGCTGCGCCGGTTTAACTCAGCATGTGGTAGAAAAAGTTGAGTAAGTGGTCCCATGGGCTGTGGAGCTGGGACAAAGGAGGGAGGTGGAACCTTCAAGCTGAAAGCAGGGTAGGAGGTTGGTGACTCTGGGTAGGGGAACCTAAAAGACTTGCCAGGGTAGCACATCCCTCCTTGTGTAGCTTATCTTCAGTGTTTTTGTAGGCTTGCTTGTAAGGTTCTGATTTTTGTTTGTGTTAGAACAAAACATGGATCTTTTATATGAGAAAGAAGTGGTAGTATTTGTTGAAATAAGTTTAGTGTCATTTGTTGTTAAGGTCACAGGTTTTTGGCAGGTGTATTAAACACTTTTCCAGTCCTGGAAGAAACCGTTTAACTATGTCACCAGAAGAGAGGAATGCCAAATTAAGGATTTTAACAGGCTTTATAGGAAGTTTATGTCAGTGGAATCTCTACTAATATTTGACTTACCTTCAGCTAGGACAAAAATCTGAATGGTCTGTGCAGATCTTGTATGATTGCAAGGGTAGTGCTTCTGAGGAGCTCTTTGTCTGTGCCAGTCCAGGACTTTCCTCTGAGAGGTGAAATGAAGTACAAAGGGACAGTCTCTTTGGAGGTCATATTAGTTTTTAAACTTTTGCAACAGCCACAGTATTCCTGATTAACTCTGTCACTCTGTCCTCTGAAACAGGAGTATAGAGAGACTCTCAAAGAGAAACAGTAATTGTCTGGTTTCTGTAGTTCCAATGTGCAACAATACAGGTCAGTACAGTCCATAACTCCAACCTAATCTCTTCCATGTCCTTTCGTTGTTCACATCTTCCCCTCAGTAAAAGAAAGGTGACTATTCCAAATCAGGGTTAGAGGCCTTGAATGCTAAAGCACAACAGCCTGCCAAAATAGTCTCAATATACCAGAAAACCAGCAAGAAATGTGCTAGTTCTGTAAGTCCCATAGTTGCAAGCTAGTTGTTGTATATTTGGTTTGCTTTAATAACATTGAGGCAGCTAATGAGCAGACAGGTGAAGTAAGGAACAACGTGGGCCACCCAACCACATTGGAGCCAGTTACAGTCACACCTACAGAAGAAAGAGAGCTTCAACCAGTAACACGTCCTGAGCTCCCTCCTGAGTGACAGCTGTGCACTGGCTGGCTATCTGTTTTTTATGAATTCTGACTCTGTATGTCTCTAAGCTTGTAGCAGGCTTATGTATAGTAACCTTTTGTATGAAGAGTAGTCATCAAAGTACCTTGTAGTAATGCATTTGTGAATTATTAAAGTACATAAGACATCAGGGCTTTTAATATAAATTCCTATCTCATGACCCAAAAAAGACTGTATTGAGATTTATTGCATGGTTGCATAGCTATAAATGTTAGCTTGCCATGGGAAGTAGTTACCTTATCACAACCAGTATAATTCTGGGGAGGGGACAGAGAAGAAGGGGCAAACACCCATGTTGTACTACCCAAGAGAATCACAGAATCACAGAATGTTAAGGGTTGGAAGGATCCACCCTTAACATCCACCAGATGACCACTAGAGACATCTGGTCCAACCCTCCTGCCAGAGCAGGGCCACCTGCAGCAGGTTGCACAGGAGGGTGCCCAGGCAGGTTTTGAATGTCTCCAGAGTTGGAGACTCCACCACCTCTCTGGGCAGCCTGTGCCAGTGCTCTGCCACCCTCAAAGGAAAGAAGTTTCTCCTCATGTTGAGATGGAACTTCCTATATTCGATTTTATACCCGTTGCCCCTTGTCCTATCATTGGGCACTACTGAAAAAAGGCTGGCCCCCTCTTCCTGGCACCCTCCCTTTAAGTATTTGTAAACATTTATGAGACCCCGCCCCTCCGCCTTCTCTTCTCCAGACTAAACAGACCCAACTCCGTCAGCCTTTCCTCATAATAAGGATGCTCCAGTCCCCTGATTATCTTCATAGCCCTTCTCTATACCCTCTTCAGCAGTTCCCTGTCCTTCTTAAACTGGGGAGCCCAGAACTGGACACAGTACTCGAGTTGTGGTCTCACCAGAGCAGAGTAGAGGGGGAGGATGACCTGCCTCGACCTGCTGGCCACACACCTCTTGATGCACCCCAGGATGCCATTGGTCTTCTTGGCCAGAAGGGCACATTGCTGGCTCATGGTCATCCTGTTGTCCACCAGGACTCCCAGGTCCCTTTCTGCAGAGCTGCTTTCCAGCAGGTCAGCCTCCAACCTGTCCTGCTGCAGGGGGTTATTCCTCCCCAGGTGCAGGACCCTACACTTAGTTTTGTTGAACTTCATATGGTTTCTCTTCGGCCAACTCTCCAGCCTGTCCAGGTCACGCTGAATGGCAGCTCGGCCTTCCAGTGTGTCAGCCACCCCTCCCAGCTTCCTGTCATCAGAAAACTTGCTGATGATACACTCCATCCCTTCACCCAGGTCATTGATGAATACATTGGACAGGATGGAGATGTCTAAGATACTATTTTGCTGGATGTCTACATCTAAAGGATGATTTCTTCTGGTTAAAGGGAAAGGGGCTGACAGGGCCAATTGAATCTGGCAAATCAACAAATGACTACAGGACTGATGCCATAGCCAGGAGTTTGGCTACTTAGACCATGGGACTTGCTTTGAGATACGAGGTCTCCTGGGGGCTGGGGGGGTCCACCTGTCAGAGAAGGGGAAGAGCATCTTCAGTCATAGGCTTCCCAAGCTTGTCAAGAAGGCTTTAAACTGAAGTTGCTGGGGGAGGGGAACCTCAATCCATCCCACTCCTACCAGTTTGATGCCAGTGCCACCAGTAGATGCACAGAGCCTGAAGATTGGTCACAGATCAGCAGAACACCTGGAGTGCAGCACAAGGGAATTCCAGCCGCTCCAGCCAGTAAGTTGGCTTCATCAGGCACCCAACTTAAATCCCCCTGTGCAAACACATGTAGCATGGGGAATAAGTAAGAGGGAAGCTTCCTGGAAAGCCTACAGCACATGGAAGCAAGGACAGGTGGCCTGGGAGGAACCTTGAGAAGTTGTGGCAGTCCAGTGAAGTTCCCCCTGACTGGAAAGGGGGAAACATAACCCCCATTCTTAAAAAGGGTAAAAAGAAGACCCTGGGAATTACAGGCTAGTCAGCATCACCTCTGCCTGGCAAGATCATGNCCAGCCGCTCCAGCCAGTAAGTTGGCTTCATCAGGCACCCAACTTAAATCCCCCTGTGCAAACACATGTAGCATGGGGAATAAGTAAGAGGGAAGCTTCCTGGAAAGCCTACAGCACATGGAAGCAAGGACAGGTGGCCTGGGAGGAACCTTGAGAAGTTGTGGCAGTCCAGTGAAGTTCCCCCTGACTGGAAAGGGGGAAACATAACCCCCATTCTTAAAAAGGGTAAAAAGAAGACCCTGGGAATTACAGGCTAGTCAGCATCACCTCTGCCTGGCAAGATCATGGAGCAGATGTCCTGGAAACTCTGCTAAGTTACATGGTAAATAAGGAGGTGATTGGTGGCAGCCAACATGGCTTCACCAAGGGCAAGTCATGCCTGACAAATTTGGTGGCCTTCTATGGCAGTGTTACAGCATTGGCAGATAAGGGGAGAGCAACAGATGTCATCTAGCTGGCCTTGAGCAAAGCATTTGACACTGTCCTGCGTGACATCTTGGTCTCTAAATTGGAGAGATACTGATTTGACAGATGAACCACTTGGTGGATAAGGGATAGGCTGGATGACCATACTCAAAGACTTGCGGTCAAGAGCTTGATGTCCAAGTGGAGACCAGTTTCGAGTGGTGTTCTTCAGGGTTCAGTACTGGGACCAGTGCTCAATACTGGTTTTGTATATATTTTATTATTTTCTATTATATTTTTATTATGTTTTTATTATTAGTCCCTTTTCATTATGTTTTATAGTATATTTTTATTTTTTATATTGTCTCTTTATAATTAATATTTCATTAGAGTAGTTTTAGTCTTCCTTCCAACCCCCAAGTCTCTCTCCCTTTTTTTCTCTCCATTCTCTTCTGGGAAGGGAGAGACAGATTGAAAGAGAGCATCTGTTCTTTGTTTATTGGCTAGCCCAGCCTAAACCGCGACAACAGCTTGGCTGCTAGTCTTTAAAAGGGGATGTAATAGAAATGCTGGTAAAGCTACATTGCCTCTGGTAATCAAGACAAGGGAACAGTGATTGAAATATACCAACTTGCAGACTCTGGCCTCTTTTGAGCTGAAAGGGACTGCGTTCTCTTCCTCAAGTGTTCTTGGATCCCTGTAGATCTGTTACCCAGCATGCAGAGTTCATGAAGCAAATCTTCCTGTAGTAGGAATGTATGGAATAATGTGAAGCAGGAGTACAACTATCTAAGTGTAAATGGGGAATTAAGTGGAAATAAATTGTGTGAGCTAAAAAAGAAGAAACTGCTAATCTGTGATAATTGCATAGTGGAAGCCGAAGGCAAATTTGATGTGATGCTTTGTTCAGATGTGTAAAGTGCAGATGCAGGCCCCATTTATAGATGGCTGAGAGAATAAAATGAATTTTATATACTTTTCTTTAAAATTGTTTTTGTTTTTTTTCCTTCTGTTGGCAAGCGTGTCCTGAGACCAGATATGGCTTCAGTGACTGACTTCCTGGCTGGCTAGGTGGAATAGATATATTAAACAGTCAAGATACAATATTGTTAGGCAATGCTAAAATTACAGCTGCTGAGTCATATGTTCTGCATATTGATGAGGTGTGAGTTTATATGGGTTCCTAAGTAGATTATAGGCATCTTGACTCTTACACTGATGTTGCTGGGTGTAATGCCATAGGAGTGATGATACCTGGTCATTGTTTCTGGTGGCCCCCTTTACTGTATCTTTCTCCCTTATAGTGTTTAAAAAAAATAATTTGGGAAGTCTCAAATATTTAGCCTCTTCCTTACTGCAGTTTCATTACCTGTAGACACCTGTTTTCTTTCTCCTACGTTCTGCCAAACAAATCTTAAAAAGAAGCGCCTCTTTCTGTAGTTGGGAGAATACAAAATTACATTAGGAGAAAAATGAAGTTGGGTTGTTGCGTGGTGAAATGTGTTTGTTCATGTACAGGGTTTTTTCAAATTATTGTCTCAATAGTAGGAAAACAGCCTGCTCTGGAACTGCTTCAAAATTTGCTGTGCTACTGGGCCAAGAGCAAGAGCCATCTCTGTAGTTTCATGTTACCTTCCTGGGTATTGCAGCACTATGTCTCCTATCCATGTAGTTTAGACTTATTTATAGATGTTACTCTTTTTACTTTTAAGTATATAAATTTGTGGCTTATGAGCCACAAACTGATGTCTTGCATCTCTGAGTAGCTGCTTGGTCATTGAGACAGAAGGATAATCTTCATCCAAAGTGTTTAAAGTTGATGCATATAAAAAATAGTCTAGATAACTATGGGTAGTAGTGGTCATCCTCATTAGCAAAAAGATAATCCATCTACAGCCTGACTAACTGAAATTTTGTGCTTTATACTTCATGGCAAAATAGAAGATAAAGCAAAATTCTGAAATTAATTTGTGGATATTCATGGAGTTCTCCTGTCTACCCAAGGAGGCAGAAAATAAATTTAGGTTGATTGGTACAGACCCACGTGAGATACGAGTGCACCTGTCTTAGGCTATAGAAAGACTGGGGAGAAGGGGACAGTTTGCAGAGGACTTTGAAAATGAAGTAGCTTGTAGCCAAAGGGAAAAATAGTGATCCTGTGGTGGGTCTAAAGACAGAATTGAAGTGCTCACAGTTTCTGACTAGGAAGCAGTCTTTGCAGCAGTATTATAAATTCATGAGTAGGGTAGGATGCATATGCCAAGTCAAAAGAAAATGATGTCATGGTAGTTGAGCCTGGATGACATATTTAGAAGTGTGGAAAATCAGGAAAGTTTTATTGATAAACCCTTGCCTCTCTCGTTGGAGAGAAATCTCAAGCTTTTGTCTCTTGGCAGAAGCGCTCCAGTTCTAAACCAATACCAGAAAGAAAGGAGAAGAATGATGGCATTCTTCATCATAATAGTGTGGAAAGGAAGGAGAATGACATGCTGATTTTAATATAAAGATCAGGCATCTATTTGGAGGTGTCAGAGAGAGAGAGATTTCAAGGCAGAAAGAGGCAAGCCTTGAAGTTCTTACAAGGCAAGCCTTGAAATTCTTAGAAGAATTTGTTTTGGTGTCTGAGATGGGTGAACCCTGATAGTAAACTCAAAACAGCTATGGAGAGCGCTTAGCAGTAATTTGTATCAGAAGCAATCAGTGAAAGAGATTGGCATAGCGTTGTGGCATCCTGTACTACAAATATTTGTCTGAAGGGTGTTTGTGTTGCAAAGATTGCAACGTCTCCAGAGGTGAAATGCAGAGAGAAGAGGGGATCAAGGGACAGCCGGTGGCATGAGGCAGTAGCCTTGTAAGTATTGCAAGATAACTATTACATATTTCTGAGAGCAGCTGTTAGAACAATTGCTGCAAATCCTCTAGTGCACTGGAACTTTCTAGCTTATCTTGCTCTTCAAAATGCTGATGCAACAGAAAAAGCTGGAAGCCAATGAAATAGCCTAAGAGAGAAAATGTGACTATAGCAAGAAAGTGTATAGCAGATTTTTTTTGAAAGCAGTATTGTTGGTAGACTGTCTAGAGGAAGTGTCGTGAAAGGCCAAACAGGTATACATTGGAAAGAAGGTTAACAGGGGACAAAGATTTGGATCAAATCAGAGATTTTCCTCATAAAGAATATAGTTAGAAAGAAATGTATTTACAGAGACTGAAAAGTTTAAAAAAGCACTTTTCAGTGGGAGCTGGTATGTCAGACGATGATTGGTATTTAGGGTTCAGTCCGTTTATAACCGCTGTTTGAAGCAATAAAACAATAAAGGCGGGGGGGCGGGGAGAAGGAACAGAAATGTATATGCATTTGAGATTTAGGATGGTCTTACCCTGCAGAGTTTTTTATTTTTTTCTCCACCAAATATAGAATGTGAATGTGTTTTCTCCCATTAACGCACTCTGCATTAGTGACTATTCTTTCTTCAACATTTAGTTTGAAGCATTGCATTAAATGTATAATGTGATATAATAATGTCAGTCTAATCTCTGCAGTATTCAGTTACTTGGTTTTGGGATGGTGCACCTGCTTCTTAGGGAGTAGCTTTCAGCTTAATTTGAATTATATTCAAAGTACTGGTCCAGTTAACAAAAAATAAGAAATTACATCCCTTCAGTTGTTGTATAGAAGAATGTTTTATCTCTGAAGCACATTATCATATCTAAAATAGACAGCATAATCTGTTGTTTGGGGTTTTTTTTTATTTTGTCCCAATTCCCCAGGCATCTCTTGGTACAGTTTTGATTAAAAAGAAGTAGTTTGGTACTTAAAACCAATCTGTCTCAAATTATGAGATTTTCTGTCATTTCCTTGACAATGCAATGACCAGGCAAGTTATGATATGTATGCAGTATTCGCTAGATTTTCCACTTACTTCCCCCTCACAACCTTAAGCTGTGAAGAGTGTAGCAACCATTGTGCTTAATTTTAATAACAATTCGCAAGTAGCAATAACATTTTACCCTTTTATGAGTACCCTCCTCATCTGTGAGTGGCATACTGCTGAATAGCTGCATGAGCTCCTTTTTCTCAGGGTGTCTTCCCAAGGCTTGCCTTCTGTCGTGCTGAAGGAGATCACAGATGATGAAGCTGATATTTCTGTGAATTCATAAAATTTTGCATTCTGAGATCAAAGTTTGTAATCCACTGGATATTGCTTTTATATTAGTATAAAATACTAAAACATTGAAAATATCAAATATTTTATATTTATACTGAATATTGCCTTTTCAAAAGAGGTCCACATTTATTTCTGAAGAGTTGCAGCAGACTGGAACGTTTAGGTTACTGCAGTTCACACAGTAGGTTAAATCTTAATATCACCATTTAATATTTTTAAAGTGTTAGCACCTTAAAATTACAATGTTATCTTGAAATCTTACGTAATAGAAGACCTCATAACTGCTAGGTGAAATTGAAACTGTCATAGGAGGGAATTTCCAAGCAATAGTCTGCATGACTGAGAAGGCAAGTGCTTGGACTGACACTGGCATAATGGGATTCTGACACATTTTGTAAGTGAGGGAGTGGGGGATACAGAGATTGTGAAAATTCTGTAACATACTGAGCCATTTCAGCCGTTTTCTCTGAAATTCTATAGGATGAGGTTCAAGAATGCGTTGACTCTGTGTTTGAGCCTGTGAAGAGGTATGTAGCTGTAGTCCAACTAGACGAACTAAACTGGGAGGGAAGAGATGATCCTAGGATGAAGAACAAGCTGAATAAAACATGATGACATTGCTAATTAGGAAAAGATAGCAGCGTAAGGAAGTTGGCCGAAATATAAAGAGGGACCTGGAATTGGCTCAAAAGAAAATACGTTATTGGGTGCATATGAAGATTTGCGTAAGTGTGGATGAGTAATAAATTGCTGAAGATTAATGAGGACTGAAACACAGTATTTAATTCTGTGTAGATAAAAAGAACCTGCAACTTGTTATAAAAAGGGAGAGAGAATGAAAAATGTATTTAAAATGCACAGTAGAAACTGCCCCTTAGCATATTTGGATTATTTTTTTTAAGTATGAGGAACACTAACGACTTGACAGGTATTATGTCTGCATCTGACAAGCAACAAAATAATGGACTAAAAGGAAAGTAATTGTTAATTTCTTCTGTATCAATACTGGCAAGTATTTAGACAGTATACCTAAAAGATGTTTAATAGGTGCAATAGGTGAAAATAGAGTGGAGAAAAAATTAGAAGACACCTTGTCTGTTGGATGTGCGGGTTATGATGAAAAAGAAGTTGGATCTCACATCCTTCCCTCTTCTGCTATTCCCAGCATGTAGAAAGCCTTGAGTGGAAGAATCTATAAAGGGAAATCTACACTCCTGTTTTCCTTTTCGGTGTTCTCTTTTCCATACTTTTTCATCAGGGCAGTACTCAAGTCTGCTATTTGTCATGCAGATTACAAGAGCAATTAAATTTAGAGAGCCTTTAACAGTTCTGTGTGCGCTCTTGACTGACAAATTCTGTAAGGCTCGTGGTCCTGGGAGGAAAGTTTGTGTAGAGGGACGTGCTCTGTCATATGAAACAACTGTGAAACAGTTTTTTGTTGATGGTGGTTGGTTGTTTGGGCTTTTTTCTCCATTAAGAGAAAATATGAGACTAACAGGTGCTTGGACTAATCTTTGAAGAAGTGAAAGACAGACATTGAAATTTGTGCTACTTTTAGGAGGAACTAGGAATGCAGTTGTAAATATTAATCAGTGCAAAAGGCTGGGATTTGATGGCAAAGACCTAAAAATCAAGTTTAGCGCATGTCGTCTTCCTGTTACATCAAAGCTGAGGAGAATTCTCATGTTGCGCACACAGCCTATTTAGCATTTTTTAATGATGGTAAGTCTTATTGTTAATCATCTTATTGATGGAAAATATTTGAAAATGACACAGTCTGTAGAAACACAGAAAAATGATAATGTGGGCCTGATTATTCATGAACTAGCATGGCCTCACTCCAGATGAGGCTTCCAAGGCTATTATAAATAATGATACTGGAGATCACTGAGCAAACATGATTATTCCTACAGTTTCGCAAAGGGAGCAACAGTTCTGGAACACAAGCTTCTCCAGGCACATGCACCCAATTTTGTATTATACTGAGAGCTATTTTTGAGAGACTGGAGATTGACTATGTTTTCTTTTAAAAGATTAATGTGGTGCATATTTGGGGTGATACAATATTGCTATAGATGCTATTATCCAAGCAATGCTTATAGAATTCTAGAATTGTTTCATTTTTTTCCTGAGTGATAAAATAAGCATTTGCATTCGCTTTTTAATTTCACTAGGGCTTTACTGCTCTCTATAGATCCAGCAGCTGATAGAAGCGCTCTGATTCTGTTTCGTCCTCCCTCAATAGCAACAGAAAAGGAGAGGCCATTGAAAGAAAGAAATGCAGAAGGGAGGTGAAAATGCCAAGCTGTCTCCAAAAGTGCAGAGAGTTTCCAAGTTGTAATGCTGTTTCTTTTCTCCATTCTTGCTAGCATCCAAGTGCTCTTCGGCAAGGTTTTCCTGAAGGCACTCAGTACAAGGATATGATGCTGGACAACTTGACAGTGTTGCAGTGTTAAGCTGTTCTCTGTGTATCACTCCTGTGTTTCCTTGTCAACGTGCCATAAAGTGTGGAGACCGTGTAGGAAGTATGAAAGTTAATGTTCCCAGAGAGGGTGTGTCTTTTATGAGATGTGGTAAATTGACTGACAATCCTGAAAATAATACCATTCTAACCACTGCACATTTTCTGTGTTGAAAACTATTTATTATTTGCATTGTAAGGCTTTATTAAACTTCATGTCAATTTTCAAGGAGGTATTTTTAGAGTTGAATGGAATGTTTACCTTCAGTTAGATTATCATGTTACAAAATACCTTTGATGAGAAAATAATTGACAGTTACAAAAACAAAGAGCAAAATTAAGCCCCTTTTGTTTATTTTTATTACTCACTTCACTGCTGCCTGCTTCTGATATTGCCAGTGATACTGCTGTAGTTTAAACAAAAATCAGCTTCACAACGCGATAGTGCTACCAGTCTTCCTAAGCAAAACCTTGTCAGGTGTCTTGCCATTTATAAACTTTTCCAGTTGCCTTAGGAAGGAGGTGAGAAAAAGGAAATCTTCATGAACTTCTGTCAGTGTGTGTGGGGGAGGTGTTATTAAATTAAAAGCAAAGTTAAATCAACTTTAATATTATTGGCTATTGAGTAGAAAAGCCAAAGAGAATATTGTCGGTTTAGTCATGATCATTAAAAGAGATGAGCAAGGCAAGGTTTGTATTTAGAAGGCAATATTTTTATTAAAACAACCAGTATTTTTTCAGAAAAAATAAACAGACTGACTTTTAAGCATATCTTTAGTTCGGAGCCAGAAGTCAAGTATTTCAATGATAAATATGTGGATTTGGGGGGCATCTGGAAGGAGAATAATGCGATCTGCAGGTGTTGTACCTTAATGCCATAAAAATTACAATTTTTGTTTATCTGTAACGCTTCAGACACCTTGCTGAAAACAAAATTTAATGTCATCCTAGGTTTATCTGACTTGTGACATTACTACTTGATGCATTTTTTTATATCAGCAGACGACTAAATTCCCCTTCTAATACAACCTTTTACATAGCATGAAAGAGACCAAACATAGACTGTTTTGGTCAAGATGAGGGCTAGAATTTGGCCTAGAATTTGGAAGATATGGATAAAATGGAAATAATTGTTTTGGAGAAATAAATGTTAGGTTTTGAAATAATGTGAGAGAAAGCTAAATGCTAAAACTGAACAGGAACAAGTACTCAATAATGGTGGATTAATATGATTAGGATGGACTCTTGGTTCCTGTCCTTTGCATATATCACAGCGAGCTCTGTCAGTAGTACTCTGAGTGTTTTGAGAAATAGAACCAGATTTTCTTGTTATGCCTCCCTTCCTTTCTGGCAGGCTGCACAGATAAATGTAATCAAACAATGCAATATTCAAGAGGCTGTTATAATGAAAGCTATTGTAAAACATTCTGTAATTACCTTTCTTGCCATCTACCGTATCAGAATCTGTAGCTATACTTGGATGCTAAAACTGACTGGAAACTATGTGCATTACAGAACATCTGCTTCACTATATAAAATTGCTGGCGTTAGAGCAGAGATGGGCGTGTGGTTTTGTTTTGCTGTTAAAGCTAACAAATATATGAAAGTCCTGATGTTATTTGATCTGGGATGTTGTGACTTAATGAAGTAAAACCAGAGATCTCTCGGAATAATGTTTTGAGCAAAGTTGAGGGGGTTTTTGGTCATGCTGAGCAAGGAACTTCCATTCTAATAATAGCAAGTTTATAAGAGTCAGTTTAATAAGCGTAGTTTAAAGGGGAGCCCGATAGTTTTCTCTAAGTGAATTGACCCTCTGACCTGCTTGTTTGCCAAAGCATAAGATTCCACCTAACTAGTGCAATTTCCTTGCTGCATGCCAGCATTCTTTCCTTGGGCCTTTTTTTTGAGACAAACCTGATTTTTACATAGACTAGTTCTCTTGCATAACTTTTTTTATTCAGTAAGTCATACTTAAGGTTAAGAAATGAGTCTGGGAAATTGTAGAGATTGGTAAGTTTTGAGCGTTTGGAAATATAGTCAACTCGGGTCATTCCAGTTCGCATAAAACATAATACAGGTAGTCAAGGGGGGCAGGGAGGGAAGCTTGACCAAAGAAATGATGTAGTTACGTATTAAGAGTGGTAAGACCTCAGCACATTGAAAGCCTTCTGCAAGGGAATTACTCTGTAGCTACTCATTTTTAGGTTTCTTTCCTTGTTCTAGTAATTATCTGAAAGTTTGATGTATACAAAAAGAAGATGGCCCATTGAATTTTCTGTAAACTGGAAGAACAGTCTTGTGTTCCGACATAATGGCATTGGTACTGAAACATCCAAAACAAAATCATTCTCTTCAGTGTTAGTAACCGTTCAGTAAGCCCGCCACGCACCCCACCACAATAGTTATCCCTGGAGAAGAGAAAGCAAATAGACAGGCAGTTCTTAGCTATATGAACAGGTAAATAATCTTTATCAGTGAATTTCTCTTTGTGACTGGTATTTTTATATGTGGAAAGGAGATGAGAAGATTATGTAATAAACAGACTATTTAGTTTGCTTGCAAATTGGGAAAGTAGTATTGTTTTACATATTTCACGTTAGTGTCTACAGAAGAGAGAAACAAATATTCTTCTGAAGTAAAATACTTGAGCTGCTATAGTACATCTGATAGGCTGTGTATGCTTTCTAAGCTACTGTAAGGAGAAGCTGTATTTTGCTTTACTAAATTCAGAGAATCGCAAACTTTCCAAAACTGTACTGAGTTTTGATTAGTCATAGTTTTTTAAATCATTTAGTCACTTATTCTTTTATAGTAATTTAGTCCTTTATATCTTTAGATGTTTATATATTTTCTTTAGACATTTATGTATTTTTCAGTATCTATATTTATATATTTTCTTTTTTCCATCAACATTTAATATAAGGTGAGATTTAGAAGACACAAACTGTCTCTGTGAACTGAACTCACTCTCCTTGAGTATTGCGACATTTTGACACTACAGGAAATTCTTTTAAGTTGTATTGCTGCTAATTTCTGGGGTTTTATCACTGCAAAATACTGTAAACTGAATAGCAGGTTCAAATAACTGATTTGAGAGCATTTGGAATATATTGAAGGCCTTTCTGTTTTCTTCTACTACTAAAAAGAACAGAAAATGTAATTTAATTTTTTTATGTGAAAGAAAAACACAGGTCATTTTTCACAGGTTATTATTTAACCCTTTCAACGGTCAAGCAAGATAATGAGGGGGAAAATTACTTGTCTCAAGCTGGTAGATACTATATCTGGGCTAGCTCTATTTTAGTGCAGCTTGAATTCTAATATGAGAAAATTGCAGAAATTTACAATTCAAAGTGTGTTTCATCAGGGAGAAATCCACAGATTGTTTTGACACTCAGTTAGAAATTCAGCATGAAGATGGACATTTTATGAAATTTGCAGCTGCTGATTGAATTTATATTTCCATAAAGGCCATCAACAGTAGCAGCCTGCAGGGGAAGTAGGGGGAAAAATGACAAAAATTGTGAGGCTAGCATTTTTTCCTCAGCCTTATAGTAGCAAATTACTTGTAATAAGGTCCTACACTGACCAGGATTAAAGAGAAATACAGGCAGCCAGAAGGGAATGATTTCTCAGTTTAACTGATTTGAACTAAAAATGTCTGAATTTGATATTTAAATATATGTTTAGTCATCTGTACAGTATGTAAAATGCAGCTGCAAATCAAAAGTGCCCTTAAACTGAAAAATAAGGCTCTTACTGGTAATTACAGAAGGCTGATCGTACAGGTAATTTGATTTTTGTACTAAATTCCCAGGATAGAAAATGAATGATATTGAAATGTGCAAAAGTAGGTCGTCTTTATTATGGGTGAAATTCTCATCTCGTCTCTGGCATGCTCCCTCCCATTCATTCACACACACAGATAGGAGAAGATGTGTAAGACCTGAATTTATTTTTTCGGAGTAACAACTCTCATTATGTTGATAATTTAAAAAGCAAACGTGCATTCACAAAAACAAGTCCATGTTGTCAGAACAATTAGTAAGGAATGCTGTTGAGACAAATGCCATAATAAAATTGAACAGATTTATCTTTTGTTTAGAATGTTTTGTATATTACTGTCTATTTCGATTTTCATGGAAAGAACGGGGCGAGGGGGGGAAGTTAAATATTTCTGAACCGTCTTCTTTTTTGGTAGAAGTAGTATCATTGTTATCACCCTTGAGAGATTCTAGCTCCCTTAACACCTTTGTTTCAAAATACCTGTGTGTCTTAAGGCTATGGGAAGGTTTAATGTTTAGGTATTTTCTTTCATCTTGGTGTTAGAGATTTCTGCAAGCAACTCCCGATGCATAGCAAAGCGAGGCAGCTATACCCACTGAGTTGTACTCAGAAGCTTTTTTCCTCATAGTTAGTAGTCTGCCTCCATGCATTCCTCTGCTGCAGTTCCTGCATGTTTTGCAAGCTAAGGAAGGTCAACAAAAATAAATTTTGAGGTCAGTAGACACCTAAATGTTCCTGAAACTGGTAAGGAAGTTCTCCGCAGCTGGACAACGCAGAGCTGCGTTTTACTGTGGTGAGATAGGAGTCCTGTGTAGTCTTGGTATCAGCCCAGTTTCTTAGTGTATGGAGATACTTAACAATGAAAGTGCCTGTGTGATAGCTTATATAAAAACACAAGGATCACATATCCTAGCTACTCAAACCAGAAAGGAATCAGTTAGAATTCTAGTGAGATAAATTGAATAACTTTGCAATAATGAGAATCTCTGTGAATGTCATTATTTCTAAGAGTTTGCATTTTAGAGACTAAATTGGTAAAGTGTAGTAAAGTAACTACCTTTAATTTTACTTCTAAAAATTAAAGTACAGTTTAGGAAACTACAAGTCTTTGATGTACAAGGAAATGAAGTTATTTGATTGTAGAGTTTATAAGTATCACAGCTTGTTCTTTCAGTGGTCATAAACTCTGTGTATCAAACACTTGTATTATGGTTGTTACAAGCTATGCAAGTCTAAAGGTTGCTGTCCAAAGGCAGTCTTTCTTCTTTTCTTTCGCTGGCATCAGCACAAATGCTTTCCAATAGAAACTTACCTGTCCTTACTGCCTACAATAGTTGCACTTGGTGCTTTTAGCTTCTAGTGACAGCAAAACACTCTAAAATCAATGGGCAAAATTCACAATTTTAAATACTTGACGATTAGGTACTTATATACTGTGAAAGCACATAGACCTCAGCATTTGCTGTTCAGTGTAAGATTTGCTCATTTAAGCTGGAACTGTGGAAGTAGGCACAGGCCAGCTTAAAGAAACATTTGAAGCAGAGCTTTAAAAGTAATATGACAATGAAAGTAAGAGTTAAATCAGGCAAAAGTTTTCAGCAGTTCAAAGGTAAATGATTTCACAATTACTAATATTAATCCACTAAATTGTAATTTCTGGTAGGTATTGTTTAATTTCATTTTAAAAAAGTACCAGTTACCTCTAAAATACTTATTTCTCTTTGAACTCTTAACTAAAGTGAACTTTTTCATTTCTGTGTATAAAGATGACATTTTACACACTTCAAATATGAGAAGCTATAGAAGTACATACTAACCTGAACAATGATACTTAAGCGCCTTTAAGCATTACTATGCCATTCTTTTAAAAAACATACTACTAATTATGCTTGAATTTATTTTTTATTTTTTACTTAAATGCCTTTTTAATAAATATGAAATATTAAATAATATGCTACATACATTAATAATAAAGATGTGAAAAAGCACACTAGAAGTTTATTGTAAATAGAAACTTGAAAGTAAAGCAAAATACAGTGATGAATATAAAAAAAATCTTATTGCACTCGTATGTCAAGTTTCAAACTAGTGAGTTAGAAATATGTTTAGAAAGTTGTTTCTAAACTGGTGTGCACCCTTTTTTAGATATCTCATTTTAAGAATCTCCCTTTCAGCCCTCAGACATTTTAAACAAAGCCGGATAGAAGAGGAAAACTGTGGAGAGTTTTTTGACCTATTAACTGTCTACCCAACTTCTTCTTAAGGATTCTGAGGGTGAAATGCTATTATAAGAATAAATATAAATCATAAAGGGTGAGGTATCTCCTCTGTCTTCAGAATGGAGGTGACAGTAATTAATTCAAGATGCATAACCCCATCAGTATTATAGATACGGAGTTGTCTTTAAACCCTCTTCAGTAACAGTTTTCCCTTCTTATAGTGAAAGTAAGGAATGATTTGCTTATCATGTAAGGTATTCAAATTCAATTTATCTGAGTAAAAAAATTAACTTTCAGGTCTTTTTCCTTGAGCCTTGAGCTTTCACAGCAGTGTTTCTTGTTTTCTTCCCAAAGTCATACTTTAACCCATGGAAAAGTAGCATTCCACCTGCTAGGTGAACTGGGAGGCTTTTTGGAACAGAATATACATGTTCAGTATGTCTCCAGAGTTGACTGTGACAGTTGCCCAGGAGGTTAGGAGCTCAGTCTTGTTCTACTCAGGTTTCCAACCACACCACCAACTTCAGAGCTACTTTGTCACATTTAGAGGGGGACCACCTCCACCTTCTGTGCCTGAAATACTAGGACCCCTCTTCACATCTTGCTCAGATGTGAGCTTTGCAAGATTTTTTGTGCACTTGTTTTACGGGTGAGAACAAGAAACGGAACTGCAGTAGGAGTTTATTTGTTGTGTTTTATTGATGTATCAGCACCCCACTTTTTCATCTGACTGTATTTGTGAGAATTCTGTTAGTGAAAGGACTAGGTGGGGCTTAAATATGTATACACACACCTCTTATGGTCTTAAAATGCTCTGTCTTGCAGCATACAAATAGTTCAAGTGCAGCTTCAAATGATAATTTTGTAATTTATATGATAAAATGAGTAGCTTATAAATTGTAGGATAAAGAATAATATTAATGCTGTTTAAAAGAAATGTCTGTAGGATATACAAGAAATGGATAGTATACCTCAAAGGACAAGTTACTTAAGCTAACCTTCCTTTCCTTCAGAAGTTGCACTCTTGTGTTGACTGTGGCTGAAATACCTGAGTATTCTCCTCAGTGCTCTGCAGTGAGAAACAAGCACAATAAAATAGCAGTACTAGTATTTTTTAATCCTTAAAGTGCTATGCAGAGTATTAGTTTTAATTGTGTTCAGACCATGTATAAGGCCGAATTTTCCTTGCAAATCTCAAACCATAATCCTTTTGTAAAATTTATTAAAATGTACTAAAAATCAGAAATAGCATTAGTTCCTTGAGGAAGTGTATATGTAGCTACTGTAATAATTCCATTTATTCTGAAAAATTCTGAAAAAATGGAGATGGTAAATGAGCGTTTGCAAGTGATTTATAATTGAAATATAATTAATCATCCAACCAGACTGTAACACTGCTGTGTTGGGTCGTATTGCTTAATTGATGTTCTCCACAGCTGTAACTTTCTTTTCATTTCATTTACAATGCATACCCTTGCTGTCATTTGTCCATTTCTCTTCTCTGCGTGACTGCCTCTTTGTTTATCTTCCTGCATTATGTTTTTATTTATAGAGTAAAAGTTATTGTATGCTTTCAATTCCCTTTATACATGCTAAATCCCCATTTTAAGCCATTTGTCATACATTTACAGAAAATATTCAGTACTTCATTCCTGGATTTATTCACATTTTGACAGTCATTGGTAGAAAACTGTTTCTTGAATCTGATAGACCAAAACAAACCAAAAGAACAGTTGGGAGAAAGCTTCTGCTTGCCAGAACACCCAAGCATCCATCAGCTCTCCAAGGAAGTGGCATTTGTACTAGTATCATTTAAACTTTTCTTGCAAAAAGAATGTAATGTTGCATATATCTAGTAAACTTGCTGTAGATTCATTTACAAAACAATGGTTCTTTGTAAAGGTGTAGTGTCTGTTGGGCTTTGTGCTGCTTTGATGAGGTAGAAGGCACAAGGCTTTCCAGTGAGCAGGCAATGGGAACTAGTGTTGGTGTATCCATCGAATCATAGAATAATCTAGGTTGGAAGGGACCTTTCAGATCGAGTCCAACCATCAGCCTAACGCTGGCAAAACCCCCCCTAAAGCATGTCCCTCAGCACCACATCTACCTGTCTTTTAAATACCTCCAGGAATGGCAATTCTACCACCTTCCTGGGCAGCCTGTTCCAATACTAGACAATCCTTTCTGTGAAGTTGTTTTTCCTAATATCCAATCCAAACCTCCCCTGGCATAACTTGACGCCATTTCCTCTTGTGCTATCGCTTGTTACTTGGGAGACGAGACCGACCCCCACCTGGCTATAACCTCCTTTCAGGTAGTTGTAGAGAGTGATAAGGTCTCCCTTCAGCCTCCTTTTCTCCAGGCTAAACAATCCCAATTCCCTCAGCTGCTCCTCATAAGACTTGTTCTCTAGACCCCTCACCAGCTTCGTTGCCCTTCTCTGGACATGCTCCAGCACCTCAATGTTCCTCCTATATCGTGGCGCCCAAAACTGAACACAGTATTCAAGGTGGGGCCTCACCAGTGCTGAGTACAGGGGCACAGTCACTTCCCTGCTCCTGCTGGCCACACTGCTCTTGATACAGGCCGAGATGCCATTGGCCTTTTTGGCTACCTGAGCACACTGGTGGCTCATGTTCAGCCAAATGTCCATGAGGACCCCCAGGTCCTTTTCTGCCAGGGAGCTTTCCAGCCACTCCTCCCCAAGCCTGTAGCACTGCGTGGGATTGTTGTGACCCAAGGGCCGGACTTGGCACTTGGACTTGTTGAACCTCATACAATTGGCTTCCACCCATTGATCTAGTCTATCCAAATCTCTCTCCAGAACTTTCCTACCCTCAAGTAGATCAACACTCCCACTTAATTTGGTGTCGTTGGCAAAATTCCTGAGAGTGCACTTCATCCCCTTGTCCAGATCCTCAATAAAGATATTAAACAAGACTGGCCCCAAAACTGAGCCCCAAGGAACACTGCTTGAGACCTGCTGCCAAATTTGATGCCATTCACCACAACTCTTGGGGCTCGGCCATCCAGCCAGTTTTTAACCCAGCGAAGAGTCCACCTGTCAATGCCATGGGCTGCCAGCTTCTCTAGCAGAATGCTGTGGGAGACTGTGTCAAAGGCCTTACTGAAGTCCAAATAGACAACATCCACAGCCTTTCCCTTATCCACCAGGTGGGTCACCTGGTCATAAAAGGAGATCAGGTTGGTCAAGCAAGACCTGCCTTTCATGAACCCATGTTGGCTGGGCCTGATCCCCTGGTTTTCTTTCATTTTCCATGTGAGTGCACTCAGGATTAATTGTTCCATAATCTTTCCTGGTACGGAGGTCAGGGTGACAGGTCTGTAGTTGCCTGGCTCCTCCTTCTGGCCTTTCTTGTAGATGGGTGTCACATTGGCAAGCCTCCAGTCATCCGGGACCTCCCCCGTTGACCATGACTGCTGGTAAATGATGGAGAGTGGCTTGGCAAGCCCCTCTGCCATTTCCCTCAGCACTCTGGGGTGGATCCCGTCCTGCCCCATAGACTTTTGACTATCCAGTTGACGTAGGGGGTCACTAACTGCTTCCTCCTGGCTTATGGGGGGTTTATGTTGTTCTCCATCCCTGTCCTCCAGCTCCGGGGGGTGAATACTCTGAGGATAACTGGTTTTGCTATTGAAGACTGAGGTGAAGAAGCCATTAAGTACCTCGGCCTTCTCCTCATTCTTGCTGACAGTCTTCCCCTCTGCATCCAGTATTGGGTGGAGATTCTCCCTGGCTTACTTTTTCTTCTTAATGTATTTGTAAAAACCGTTTTTATTATCATCTTTTACAACAGTGGCCAGATTAAGTTCTCGCTGTTCTTTTGCCTTTCTGGTGTTGTTTCTACATGACCTTACTGGGTCCCTAGACTCTTATAGAATCATAGAATCACTTGGGTTGGAAGAGACCTTCAAGATCATCGAGTCCAACCATAACCTACACTACCAAAATCGCCACTAAACCATGTCCCTTAACACCACATCCACCCGTCTTTTAAATACCTCCAGGGATGGCGATTCCACCACCTCCCTGGGCAGCCTGTTCCAATGCCTGATAACCCTTTCGGTAACGAAGTTTTTCCTAATATCCAATCTAAACCTCCCCTGGCACAACTTGAGGCCATTTCCCCTTGTCCTGTCGCTTGTCACTTGGGAGAAGAGACTGACCCCCACCTCGCTACAACCTCCATTCAGGTAGTTGTAGAGGGTGATAAGGTCTCCCCTCAACCTTCTCTTCTCCAGGCTAAACAATCCCAACTCTCTCAGCTGCTCCTCATAAGACCTGTTCTCCAGACCCCTCACCAGCTTCGTTGCCCTTCTCTGGACACGCTCCAGCACCTCAATGTGTCTCTGATACTGCGGTGCCCAAAACTGAACACTCCCTGACATACAGAGCCACCCCATCACCTCTCTTTCCCTGCCTGTCCCTTCTGAAGAGCTTATAGCCATCCATTGCAGCACTCCAGTCATAAGAGTTGTCCCACCATGTTTCTGTGATGGCAAAATTCCACCAGTGGCACCAGCCCCTGAGCCATGTGTTCAACAGGTATGTTTTCCTGTTCCTCTCAGTGTCCTTCCTTGCCACTGAAGGGACTGAGGAAAACACTACCTCTGCTCCTGATCCCTCAACCAGCTGCCCCAGTGCTCTGAAGTCCTTTTTAATTGCTTTTGTACTCCTGTCTTCAACCTCATCAGTCCCAACTTGCACAACTAGGAGCACATAATAATCAGAGGGCCAAACACAGTTGTAGTATCCCTTCTGACTAGCTTGAATGTCCTACAATGACAAAAGATTTAAAAAAAAAAAAAAAAAAAGCAAAATAGCCAGAGAAGAGTGTGAAATTGACCCCCAGAAAGGAGAATGAGGATGTTTAAATTCATTTTGTTCTTACATAAGGAAACATGAATCTGTGCAGTTCAAGTAGAGGTCAGTTTTCACATACTTGGCATATAATGGGTAAGAAATGAGTGTCAAAGCAGACTTCTTCCCTAGAGAGCTTTAAGGCTGAACTTGTAAGATGCTTTCAGTAAGTTCAGTGTCACCTCCCATTGCTTTTACTGTAAATAATACTGCTAAAAAGATAACATGTGTTTAATTGTTAAAGGATTATGCAGAATAAAACCTTTATAAGGTGTACTTTTGCACTGTAATCACCTAAACTAAGGATTTGCAGTTGAAGCTGCTGCCATTTATCTTGCTCTGCCTGCACGCTTGTTTAGCAGATGCCAAGTTAAAAAGTGATTGTTTCTCACTGAGAACTGAGCCATGCTTTCAGGGTGCCTCTTAAATTTATGAGGAAATGCATAACGTATTATGCATTGTATGATAATACAAGTATTTTGGTACTTTTAAGAAAATCATATAAAATACTAGTTCATTTTTAAAATAAAATAAAAGACCTAATCTATCACGGATCTATGGTTGTGTCTCTTCTCCCTTTCCCTTCTCTTTGACCTAATTAACAGAAGTGTTGCATGTTTTTTTTTTTTTCAGACTGGTTCATAGCTTTCCAACATTACAGTCAGAGTTCCAGTAAAAACACCCAATTTGTGAGGGAGCATTTGCATGTACAGAAACTCTGAAACTATTGTCTTAATCATTAGTTGCTTGATAATCAGTTGTGAATAGAAACAACTTTGAGATGTTTCTGGACAAGTACAACTTGTTTGTTTGGACAAGTTGTACTTGTCCAGTGACTTCCAGAGATATTGGCACTGTGTATGGCTCTTGACCATTTCTTTCGGAATGATATACTTGAAATGGAATCATTGTAATAATCACTTTTTTGGCCTATGTGAGAGTAAAATATTTCTCAATATGTGAGCCCTAGTCAATCAGTGTATACACACTAATTGCTAATCTTACTGTGAAATAATGTGGAATAGCTGTACTGAGTATTTAATACAGTTATTCAGACTTCAGGTTCTGCCTTCCTATTCTCTTCCTGCTGGGTCTGAAATACCTATTTTTTTTGTACAGGATTGGCTTCCTACTCCCGGTGTGGCATGGAGCATTATATTCTGTTTGCATATTGTAGATACACTTAAGTTTGTATGCATTTGTCTCCTTACTCAATTATAACATTTAAAATGCAGTGAATTTTGGGCCTGTCTTTGGCTAGAGCTAAGAGTTTGAGGATTTTTATGGGCGGTGGTAAGCAGGGCTTATTATCTGCTCACTTATCTGGCTGTAGAGAAGATACTGTAGAACATTTGGATCCAGAGAACTCTGTGGTTTCTTTGTCTCCGATTATATTTAAGGCTAGATTTAATCTTGCTGCGTGGAAGGAATTTGTCATGTCTCAAAACAAAAATCCTCATTTGTTTTATAATCCCTTTATCCCTAAACACTCTAACAAAATACTGTTATCAGAGAGAGGTTGTGTCTTTCTTCTGCTAATTAGCTACACTTCTTTGAGAACAGTGTGATTATTAGTTTTTTTAGTTTTTTTTTCCCCTTCAGCAGCACAGGCTATCAGAGATAACAAACAGTATCTTTTGATGCTTGTCCGTGACCTAGGTGCCTAAGGTATTGGTGTAGTATCTGTAATGATACTTATATCCTCAAGAATGTTAATGACGTCGGTATCCTCAAGAACAGAACATATTATTTCTAAAATAAAAGTATTTGTCAGAATTCTAGACAAATAGACATGGACCATGTAAACAATGAACAAACTCAACCCAGCAGCCAATGTCAGTAATAGCAGTATTTTAATCAAATTAATCCTGCCGCACTGGATCCAGGGAACTAACACCTCAGATGTTAGTTTAGATGCATCTATGAGAACTGTTCCCACATATTTGGGTTGATGTGTAGATGTTAACCCAGCTCCCACAAGATGGCTTTTATAGATTTATACGAAAAACATCTTCTACCAAAAGCTTAGAGCCCTCTCAGCCCAAAGACTGTATTTCAGGGCCACATTGGGTTGCATTCACAATTGCCATGCAGAAGGATTTCAAAGTAATATTCAACAACAATGTAAAGAGTGTATCAAATACGCCATGAAATCTAACGCGGAGTTGGACTGCCACACTGGTAGCAAAGCTTTTCTCCTTTCACATGCAAATGTTCTCATCAAGGTGTTTTACTAATCTTGTCTTCACATCTGACTGTATACCAAAGGAGACATTTTCTACTAGCCTCTAAATGGTTGTGTTATGTTCCTGATACACACACACATATATATTGCGTATATATGTATTTTTAAACTTTTCATCTCTGAGGTGATTCCATTCAGAGATGGGTAAAGTGATGCTGGCACATGCAGTGCATGGTTTGCACTGAGTATTTCTCAAGCTTGCAAAAGTTTCTTTCTGAGTGATCTGTACAATACCTTAATGCTTTTTTTTTTTTTTTTTTTAGTACAGATACTTTATAGTTCATATTTCTGGCTGTGGCTTGATATGTTAAACTCAATAGAAGACTCATTGACTTCTGTGTGTGTGTGTTTTGTCTTTATTTATCTTAAAAATACCAGGTTGTTGTTTGCAGATTCCCTACTGCCAAGACCAAAGTAAAAAGTGATGTCTTCCATTAATGGTTTGCTAGAATATTCTCTAGACTTTTTGATAATGTTTGTAAAACAGAAGTATATTATTTAAATAAAACATTTATTGTAAAGTTTTTTGAAAACTTGAGCTTTTCATAGCAAAAGTTTTTTAAATTTAGAAAAAATACTTGTTCATACTTAAGCAAACAGTTAGGAAACATTTAAATACAGTCAGCCTTAATCCAGACAGAAATCACAAAACTTCGGCAGTTGGAGCAATCAGAAATATGGTTTGTAATTTAAAGAGACCAGTTTGAAAGTGAAAGTAGGACACCTGTATGTTAGTGTTTTGAATTTCTTGATTCTCCAATCATTAATTTAAAGTTACTCTGGAAGACTATTCCTGTGAACTTTTGCCTAAAGTTATAATTGAGAAACATTCTGCAGACTACCTTAAAGGACTGGGTTCTGAAATGTATTAAGGTCTTTCTGTAAAGGTAGTAAAGTGGATTCAGTAAACTGAATGGAGGGAGCAATGTATAGAGAAAACAGCTCTTTGTGATTTCACTGAGGTCTGCTGTTGTAGATCACCTTAGGAAAATGGATAATGAAATAGTTACTAGCCTTGCACGTTGTATAATTGGTTTACCTCTCCTGCTGTTTTCTTCTCTTACTGGTTGCATCACTATTAGACCACTTGTTCCATCACCAGTTTCAGAAATTTCAGGTTGGAGTATCACTAAGCCTTACAACCCGGGTATGTGTGTATTGCTTTCTGGTCAAAGAGACAGCTTCCAGACAGATTTTCATATTAATTGTCATCCTTGACAGGTATGTGCCGAGCAGAGTCCTAGACTAGGAAGGTAACAGTCTTCAAAAAAATAGCACAGACATACAACTAGGAGAGAGGAGGGATATGTGGGCGTTTACAAAACAGTAAAACCCAAAGCCTGTGGTGTTTTCTTTCTTAACTCGTTATTGACATTTTAGCTGTAGTAAATATGTTTTTAAACTGAGTTCTGGTTTTCTTTTTCTTCCCTTAACCACTTCCCCCCATCCCACCCCAGTCTTCCCTGGCTGATTGTGTAGCTATTTTTGCAAAGTCACATTGGTCTGTGCTGTGTCTTTACTATCAGTACTTTGGCTGAGTAACTTTCATTTGAGCATTGCTGTTACCTATATTATACATGTTATGTTTCTGTAATTTTTTTTCTTCTGAAAGCATAATTAGTCAATGGGTGATAGAAAATACATATGTGTATATATGTATGTATATACATTGAGTATATCAGTGACTGGGTACATACAATGGAGTGATGAAACGCAAATGTGATTAGTGTGGGACTAATGTCCCACCCAAGCATAGACCTTTTGATTTAAAAGGGGGAAAAATCTGCCATTTGTGTCAAACTGGAAAATTTTAATATACATAACTATTTTTAACTGTGAAACAGAATCAAGTTGCAGTTCTGTACACTCAGATGTGTGAAAGCTGTTATAAAGGTGGATTGTCTTTTCAGAGGGCTGAGGGATAACCGTGTTCTCTATTAAGCGAAATACAGAATATGTCTGTCCTAAGAAACAAGGAAGCTAACAGTGTCAAAATCATTCTGGTTAGCAGGCAAAAGATACAAATTGGTATATGAAATCAGAATTAATCCGTTTAGGCCTAGTTACCCTGCAATTTTACTTGGGTTGGGTTAAGTAGGGTAGGGTTGAGTTGTTGCCTGTTTGGAAGGTGCTGTTCTGTTTTTCTTGTTTACTTTATGGAAAATAAGCAAAAGTTCTTGATCTATCAGGATAAGGTATTTACTTACCTTACAGTCATACGTGACTACTGCAAGAACGATATTGAGCAGTTTTTCCTCTTATATATGCATGTTAATAATTTTTCTGCAAATAAAAATTTTCTCAGAAATAAAGAATGTGGTCCTTGTTTCAAGGATTAATGTATGGTATTCCTTCTGGGCATAGGTTTATTTGGGTTTTGTTTGCTTGCCAAGCACATATACATTGTGATAGATCAATTGTTAGTTAGCAAGTAGCTGGGTAGTAAGCCTTGTTTGCAATAACTTCATTTAGTATATGCTTATAAGAAAGGTAGAATCTAGATGGCATCAAGAGCCAGATTTGTTAAGGTGTCATCCTGCGTTAAAATTTGTGACGAAATCAGGCTAACCATACCATAAGCATGTGCTAGTCATGTTCAAAAGAGTGAGAACTTCTCCACAGGACCAACAGTCCATCCTAGAGAAGTTTTTGAAGATGGTTTATATACAGATGCCTTTCCCTGGGAAACTGACAGTAGATCCTATCAAGATGGGAAAAGTCAATGGAAATTCCAGAGGAGAAGCAAAGTCTTTTGGGGCAGCATGAGATATGCTGTTATTAGGTTATTATTACCTGTTTCTGACCAAAGATAAGATGTTGGGACATGTTTCTGGCAAAGACAGAACTCTCTCCTCATCTAAATGCCACGTTGAAGTTTGACCCCTTCTCTGATGACCCTGTGACAATTGAAACAAAAAAGCTGACTCTCCTGAGAGAGACCCGGGCTCTTAAGTCTGATCTTGTCTGTGTTTAAACTGCTCTAGACTATAGGGTGTTTTTTAAGGTACATTGTCTAGAGGCTGCGTTAAATGTACACTGTTTGGGCTATTGTTACCTACTGGGTAACACTGTATTCTGGGAGACTGTCAAACTCAGAGATAAGGTGGAACAGATTATCAAAGCTCTGAATTTGTTGTGACTAGGCTTTCTGGGACATAAGTAAAACTTGCTCGAAACTATCTTGCCTGTCTTCAGCTTCTGTTGCAACATGAGCCTACCCTTAATCTTTTTTTTACCACATCAAATCCATTGTTAGAGGGATACGAATAATATTTGATGAATTGTATTGGTAAAGTCTGTTAACCAAGTTAAAACTGTTTCCACTTTATTGGAAAGTTGTATATTAGTTGTATATATGTATATATTAGTTGCAAATGCTGTAGAAAATCAGAGCAAGGTGGGAACAATTATTTTGGTACACAGTGTGGCATAGTAGGAACAGCAATTAATACAAAATAGCAAATATTACTAAGACGGTATGGCTGTGGACAGCTTGTGGGGACTTACTTATTCACCACTTACCAAGTTGAATATTGCTTGATCCTACATCACTGTAAAAGTGGAAATCACTGATCCTGGTTCTTCGGAGCTTAATGGAAATCAAAACCATTGAACAAAGCAGCCTATGGCCTTACGTGCTGCTGTTATAAGTTGAAGTGAGTTTCTAATATGATTTTATAAAGCATGAAGAGTTTTACATGACTTCAAGTGTATGAATTATGGGAGAAAATAAAACCACATGTGTAAGCGATAGCTATTAGGTGCAAATATTAAACTTCTTGTATTCTATTTTAGACTAATGTGTTGATTGGTTGTGTGAATAAACATAATGGACTGTTAAAAGTTATGAATTTGTCACTCAGCAAAAACTAATTAACTTAATAGGAACCTAAATTTTGAAAAAATAAAATCCAAATTCTTGGGGAAAAAGTATTGTCTTAAAATGCTGAAATCTCTCCTAAGGTGAAGCAGAAGTACTGGGAATTCTGACCATGAGGTAACATCAAAATGGTCACCAACAAACAAGGTCACTCAGCTAAAAAAAAAACCTATGTAAAGGAGGGATTTGCTTGCTCAAATTCATGTTCACCTTTAAAAGGGGTGTTTTTGCCTTTCTTCACAACAGACTTTTTTTGCCTTTTTCAGTAGAGATGAAAACATCATGTCTTGCTCTTAACGTGATGGGCCACTTCTGCAGCCCACAGAGAAATAATCTACTTTTTGTTGCTTCTAGAAGAAATAGTTTTTGCCTCTAGAAGAAGTAATTTTTTCTCTGCTTTGTGTGAAGAACTGATGATAGTTCAGTTGCTTTGCTAACTTAATTACTGCTTCATATCTAGCAACTAGCAAGAACTACAGAGCTTGTTGAGGTGTTATCAGACAAGAGGAAAGAAATGGGATCCATTCTGTGAACTTTGTAAGAGACTGCTGAAAATTTTTTTAGAAGCCTTTGTTTCCAGTAGGTAAGGCTTATGTTTTGTTACTGGTGATGAAATGGTGCATTGTTAGTAAATGAAGTACAATATAATTTCTTCAAACTACATAGTGCTTCAGCTTTAAAAAGTTTGTTTCATAATTAAGTTTACAGCAGTGCTGTACAACTGAAATGTAGTCCATTTGTCTTAAATTAACAAAGGCTGTATATTCGTTCTGTGCATTTTATTAAAAAAAAATAATCTTTAAGTAATTAATAAATGACTTCTTCCATGGACTCTTACTGTGGAGACACAGTGCAAATCAGCAAGCCAAAAGAGTCTTGGTCCTGAGTTCTCATGAACATCTGAGATTCGTTCAATTTGAATGGGAATTTTGAACTGTTGCTTTAACATGGTTATAGAATTATATGAGTTTGGGATTATTCATTATTTAACTTTATTTTGATCTGGAAGGTTCTTCAGTGTTTTTTTCTTAATGCAAATGTGGATATAGATCAGATTTAGTGACTGCAGTGGAAACAACTAGGATGTTTTTTCCACAGAAGAGGGGCTCTTCCTTAGAAGAAACAGAAAAACTACAGTATTCATTTTATAACATCTGTGCATATCTAGAGTTAACCATGTTTTTGTTGTAGAAACACAACTTGTTCTCTAGGCTTCATGGCCTACAGATAGGGCTGTAGAAGTTTAGAAAATAATTCATTAAGTTATTTGCCACACCTTCACATTTGACTTACTTTTCCCTTGCTGGTTTTGGCTATCCCCTTTTCATGTCGGCGGGCTGTCTAACTTCTGTTAAACTCTTTTCTTTTCAGGCTTTTCTACAAATTCACTTCAGTCATCACAGATTGACTTTCAGATAGACTAGAACAGGAAGACTTAGAGAAAATATGTACAGTAACAACGTATATAAATCTAAAGTGTGTAAATACTATATCACTTGCTGAACGATCTGTCCATTACTTAGTCTTCTTGGCAGTTTTGCCTGCTTGTAACTCCTGCAAAGCCGCAAATCTTGGCTACTTCAGTGTTTTGCTGTGGCTTTGGCTGGGATTGAGCTGACTTTCCTATTAGCAGCTGGTATGGTGATGTGTTTCGGGTTTGGGATGGGATAGTGCACTAGTGTTTTTGGCTGTTGCTAAGAACTCAAGGCCTTCTTTCCTTCTCCCACCACCCCACCAGTGAGTAGGCTGGGAGTGGGAGTGCACAAAAAGTCATGGGGAGACCGTCTGATGTCATGCTCAGAACATAAAGTGTTTCTTCAAAATGTCAAATTTCTCCATATCGGCCTCCCAGGAAGAGAAAAAGCTGGGAGAAAAAGCGTGGGGAATGTTGTTAGGTTTTTTTTTTCCTTGTGAGGGGTGGGGAACTTGCACACCTTCCCAGTATCTGCTAATTTAAAAAGCAAATTAAAATATTCTTTCTCTGAATAGCAGCCTGATACCTGATAGGCAGTCTGCCATATGCTACGTCACTGGTTGCATCTTTTCAATTCTTCCTCTTTGGCAGTAGTAGAATCAGTGGGTGGAATGTAGATCCATATTTTCCACACTCGCTCCCCTTTCAATATACTGAATGTTCCCTGTCAGAGAGCTACCTACTGTTTTTTTGTTTTTAACATAGAAAATATTTAGTTTGCGAGCATATGTGAAAAGGCTCACATGCACAAAGCAGTTGCCAGTGATTGGACATGATGTGGCCTGGTGGCTTTGGAAAGCCAACGAGTGAACTTTCAGTGCTGGGTGTTGATTCGAGAACAGCATCAAGTTTATGATCCCTCACCAGCAATGGTGTGGAAGAGACCCAGGTGAAGGAAAAAACAGTTGATAGAAAAGATTGACAGTTCTTCAGAGAAGCGTTCTCAAAGGGAGGGATGCAGTAAGGTGGATAATTTGCGTTGAAATATATTTATCATTAATAATCCAATTCAACTGTAGAACATGAAAGCTTTTGTTAGTTACTGAAACACATAACATTTCAAATTGACATCTAGATGGTAATAATTTTCTCACTATTTTAATTCTTCATTTTAATCCTGTAGATATCATTGCACTTGTGTGAATACAGTTCTTTCAAAACAATAACATAATCAGCAATTTAAGTATTATATAGAAATACATTTAATTACCCCTTTTCTTTTTTCTTTCTTATAGGGCAGATTATACCAGAAAGAAGATTTGTAGAAGCAATAAATCGTCAAGCTTATCAGTATGAAACGGGTGACTTTCCAACAGAATGGGAAGGTAAATCCTGAATATTTTGGTTTCATTTCAAGATAATTTTGCCATTGAATGTAGATTCAATATTTTTAATTGAAAGCCTCACTATGTGGATGGGTTGTCTGTTGTCTTTCATGTTGAGTAATGTAGGCTTTTGTTTAACTGCCTAGTTATTATGAATTCTAAAGTAACCCCTGTATAAACAGGATAAATTCTGTTTAGGAAATCAGCACTTAATAAAAATGTAAATAAAGCCTGTATGATTATGACTTTCTCCTATTAAATGTGAAAATATTTGTGCCTGAAGGGGATCTGATAGAATGACCAAAACTAAACATGTTAAATTTCTTGATTAAGCCTTCACTGCAGTGTTAATTTGTCAGTCATTTGAATTATTGGTGGCACAGTGATGTGATGGGGCTTTTTTTTTTTTAATGGTGGTATTTGGTTTCCTGTACTCTTCCTTGCACAATCTTGTAGGAAGTTGGAGAACCTGTTAATAATGAACCATTTTTTCCCACTGCTACTGATGAAAGTTTTGTCTGAAAATTTAGCACATAGAAAGAAATTTGGGAAGGTTAGAGGAGTTTTTCCGGATTAGCTGAGCAGCCCTTGGAGACAGAGAGAAAGCAGAGAGGGGAGTATATGTTGGTCCTTGGGGCTGTAGGAGCTCAAGCTGAGTGTGGGGTTAAATGTGGCTTAAAACCCAGGACCCTATAGCATAAGCAAGGAACCCCTGAAATACTAGTTAGAGGTTACCCATCATTTAGCATGCTTTTGAGGGAGAATAATATCTAGGCATCTCCCAGAAGTTGGTGAGTTTAAAGCAAACAAACTTAAATTTTAAGCAGTATGTAACTAAACTGTGAAATTCCCTGTCATTGAATATTCTGCTTGCTGGAAGTTTGCATGAGTTCAAAAAGTGATTAAAAGAATTCATGGAAGAAAAATTCTTTTTATGCACAGACATTACTATCTAATGTGTCGGTGAGCTGCAAATTAATGGAGGCCACAGCATGTTTTGAGGAAATACCACAATATACTTGCTTTACCTCACTCTCTTTCTCTTGTGCTTACTGTTGGCCCCTGAGAGAGATGCTACTGAGGTAAGAGCAAACTTTGGTCTCATTATGTCCCTTCATGGAGTTAGTAGAAAAATATCAAATGTTCCCGTCTTGCATTTTATCATTGTCACTACACTGATTCCTTTGACTTTTTTTGCAATCAGCTAAGGCTAGTATTAACAGCTAAACGCTTCTCAAAGGTGTTTCAATGCTATTAACAGCATCTGCCAGCTGTAGCAAAACCACAGTACCAACAGCTTCTGTCTTCTGCTGCTGTAGTACCCACAGTTGGCTGGCAAGTCTTAATCTAGTTGCTCCTGGTTCTTTATCAGCCCAAGATAGCCATCCTCTGAAGGACAGGTAGCAGCCTGATAGGCTTATCCTTACTAAATGATCTGGTGCTTGAATGAGTATCTACCTAATCCAACTGTCTGAAGGTCTGCTTCCTCATGCAGAAGTTCTCCAGCCACTGCTGGTCATCTTAGGTCTGTGTGACTGTCATGCAATCACTCCGCACCACAAACACTGTGAAGCATCTATAAAGGCTCAGGTAACTCTTCTCTGCTGTGAACGAATTCTCATCTAAGACCTGCTTCTGCCTCTGAAGTGTTGAAAAATGCTGTCCAGTAGTCTCTGCTTGCACTTAGCTGGAATTGACAAAAAAGAGCATGGACAGTCAGACTGTCTCAGTGTGGGCTAATCATCATTTCACGCAGAGTCTTAGACTGGTTCAAGCAAATTACTATATGAACCTGTCCCTTAGCACTGCTGGATTGGTGTAGCACAGTATCTCTCTTGAGAAACCTTAGCACAAATCCATGTGACTTGACAATGTGGTACATGGGAGGGTACAGCTGTTTGGAAGGATGCTTTTGGCAAGCAGCAGTACAGCGACCTTGAAGCTAAGGGGTTAGGTACCCTGTGGTACGGACTTATCTCAAAAATGCGGAGCTGAGATGTGCTTTTGCAAGTCAAGGCATCTTAATCAGGTTTGTTTTAAAGAAGAAAAGACAATTGGCCAGTCCCATTTTATGAGCTGCATTTACACTTTTAACGCCTAACTTTCTCATCGCTGTAACTGTGGGTTTTTTCAATGTGATTTTATCAACACAAAATAGAAAGAAATCACAGAGAAAAGGAAAATTTACAGTTTGCAGATGGATAAGAGTCTTCTCCTTTTAACTGCTGAATTTCACTAGAAACAGGAAGAAAAGACACACGCTTCTTTCTTTTCCCCTGTGCATTCCTTAAGCAGAATGGGCGTGTAGTGCATGTTTCTGACAGATGAAGGCTAACCAGTATTTTTTTTGTCCAATGCCAATTTAAGCATTACACACAGTTTTGTGGAAGTATAACGTAACTTTAAAAAAACCAAAATTGGTACTTCTGCTGTGGCTACAGAGGCTGTTCAAAGAACTAATGTGCCTTTGGGAACTAGGGATGTGGGATGCTCTGAAGTTCAGTTCATTGCAACTTCTTTTCTGCCTCCTCTAAAAAGAAAAATTCTCAGTGAGTGAGAAACAGGAAAGAATGGAAAGAGTAAACGGTTCAAATACTACTATAGAAGCCAGTTACCTAAGTGGGAACAGTTATATACAAGTTTTTTAGACATGCTTGGCTGAAAGGCTTACAATTCTGTCTCTACTTTTTCCCTCTTTAAGATTGGTCTAGGAAGTTTCCCAGGCCCACAAGACCTGTGCTGAACTTTCACTCTGTATCTTGTGTCCAGACGCCTGAAAATTTCCCAATGCATTCTTTCTGTGGGTGTTCACTTTATAATTTGTGCTCTCATGGATGCTGATCATTCCAGCAAATAGTCTGAGACTTTGCAGGAGGATTTCTGAAATAGTTGCTCTTTTCTCTGAACAGTAGAAGATGAATATAAGGTTAGAGGGCTGCATAATATTTCTTACTTCTGTTTTCTCTTTACTCTTGGAAATTTTGTGGATCTTTAGTGTTCTAAATCCTCTCTGCTGCGCACATGTTTACTTTCATCTCCAGGGGCCTTCTCTCCAAATCTTGTGTATGCAGCTGGACATCTGCAGCTTCTCTGCTTCATTTTTGGCTGGTTCAGCATTAGCAGTCCCCTTGCCTAGCCTTCTCAGGCTTTTTACTTTAAGGACTGTGCTGAAGTTTCTGTTGCCTTATTTTCTTCTCCTTTTTCTTGGGACCTGCAAACAGCTGCTTTCACCTGTACTGTCTTTTTTCTGCCAGGACTCATTTTTTTCACTGAATCACAGAATGGTAGGGGTTGGAAAGAACCTTCAAAGATCATCTAGTCCAATCCCCCTGCCAAAGCAGGTTCACCTAGAGCAGGTTGGACAGGAATGCATCCAGGTGGGTTTTGGATGTCTCCAAAGTTGGAGACTCCATCACCTCTCTGGTCAGCCTGTTCCAGTGCTTTGTCACCCTTAAAGAAGTTTTTCCTCATGTTCAGACAGAATTTCCTGTATTCCAGTTTGTGCCTGTTGCCTCTTGTCCTCATGCTGGGCACCACTGAAAAGAGTCTGGCCCCATCCTCTTGACCACCCTTTAGGTATTTATAAGCATTGATAAGATCCTTTCAATCTTCTCTTCTCCAGGCTAAAGAGACCCAGGTCTCTCAATCTTTCCTCATAAGAGAGGTGTTGCATTCCCATGATCATCCCTCTGCTGGACTCTTTGCAGTAGTTCCCTGTCTTTCTTGAACTGGGAAGCTCAGAACCGGACACAATACTCAGATGTGCTCTCACCAGGGCAGAGTAGAGGGGGAGCATGACCTCCCTCCACCTGCTGGCCACACTCCTCTTGATGCACCCCAGGATGCCATTGGCCTTCTTGGCCACAAGAGCACATTGCTGGCTCATGGTCATCCTGTTGTCCACCAGGACTCCCAGGTCCCTCTCTGCAGAGCTGCTTTCCAGCAGCTCAGCCCCCAACCTGTACTGGCGCTTGAGGTTATTCCTCCCCAGGTGCAGGACCCTACACTTGCCTTTGTTGAATTTCATAAGGTTTTTCCCTGCCCAACTCTCCAGCCTGTCCAGGTCACACCAAACGGCAGCACAGACTTCTGGTGTGTCAGCCACCCCTCCCAGTTTCGTGTCGTCGGCAAACTTGCTGAGGGTACACTCTCTCCCCTCATCCAGGTCAGCAATGAATATGTTGAACAAGACTGGACCGAGTACTAACCTCTGGTTAACACCGCTAGCTACAAACCTCCAACTAGACTCTGCCCCACTGATCACAACCCTCTGAGACCTACCTGCCAGCCAGTTCTCAATCCAACTCACTGCCCACTCATCTAACCCACACTTCCTAAGCTTATCTACAAGGATGTTATGGGAGACAGTGTCAAAAGCCTTGCTGAAGTCAAGACAATTACTACTCTCCCCTCATCCACCCAGCCAGTCATGCCATCACAGAAGGCTATCAGATTGGTCAAGCATGACTTCCCCTTGGTGACTCCATGATGACCACTCCTGATAACTTTCTTTTCCTCCACGTGCTTAGAGATGACATGCAGGATGAGCTGTTCCATCATCTTTCCAGGGATAGAGGTGAGGCTGACTGGCCTGTAGTTTCCCAGGTCCTCCTCGCCCTTTTTGAAGACTGGTGTGACGTTAGTTTCCTCTAGTCCTCAGGCACCTCTTCTGGTCTCCATGACCTATCAAAAATGATGGAGAGCAGCTTTGCAATAATATCTGCCAGTTCCCTCAGCACTCGTGGCTGTGTCCCATCGAGGCCCATGGATTTGTGGGTGTCAGGTTTGCCTAAATGATGTCTAATCTGATCCTCCTCAACCAAGGGAAAGTCGTCCTTTCTCCAGACTTTCTCTCTTACCTCCAGGGTCTGGGATTCCTGAGGGTCAGCCTTAGCAGTAAAGGCAGGAGCAAAGAAGGCATTCAGTAACTCCACCTTCTCTGCGTCCTCCATCACCAGGGCACCCACCTCATTCAGCAGAGGGCCCACATTTTCCCTTGTCTTCCTTTTGTTACTGATGCACTGAAGAAGCCCTTCTTGTTGCCCTTGACATCCCTTGCCAGATTTAATTCCAAATGGGCCAGTCCCTTAATTCCAAGCCTCCCTTGTTGCATCCCTGCATACTTTGACAACTCTTCACATGTGGATAATCTTTAATGGCCACCTGATTTAAAAGCAGTCATGCCCTCCCCTTGTTTCCGTACATCACACTGTACTGACTAGAAAAGAAACCTTTTGTGACCCACCATCCCTGGAAGTGTTGAAGACCAAGCTGGATGGGGCTTTGAGTGATCTAGTGGGAGGTGTCCCCTGCCCATGGTGGGAGGGGGTTGGAACTAGGTGACCTTTAAGATCCCTTCCAACATAAACCATTCTATGATTCAGTAATTCTATGACTGAAATGAATAAATGTACTGTCCCTGGAAATACATAATGGCATAAGTTGTCTGAGAAGAGCTTGCACAAAACCAGGGACAAGGGATTTTTTTAAGGAGTGGGAACAGGCTGTAGTGGAGTTTGAAGAGGGCTGAGTTGAATCTCTTTGTGTATCTAAGAGATTTCAGCCTGGACAGCTGGTAAACTGAGGGCTGATTTTGACGCTGTCTTTATCAAGTTATAAACATGTAATAAGGTAACCGAGACCAAGTAGAAAGCTATAAAGCAAGCAGATAAACCAATCGTCCAGATTACAGACTCAGTCTGTGCAAGCTGTTTCTCAGACTCCAAAGAGGATGTTTGTGTATTAGACCTGAAAGTTTTCTAATACAGGGTCAAGGGCTTACTCCTGAAGGGTTTGCCTAGATTTTTTTGCCTGAAAATGTTAGTTTTAAGTGCTCCAGAGGATTAACTTTCATAAGTTTCTCAGACCTGTGAATTTTACAAAAGTTCAGAATGTCCATTAAGGCTTTTCTGAAACAGAAACATGCTCAATATTAAAGGAGTAGAATCATAATCCCATGTGTTATCTTTAGTCTTAGTGTTAGCTACTTGTACACAGAAAATTAAGTTGATTTTCATTTTAAATATCCAAAAGTGTCTTTCCTTTTGCACTGTAGTTTTGAATTTAGAATGTAATCCATACGCACAATACCAATATTACGTGGTTTTGTTTAGGTGGAGCCTCTTATATTTTACTACAAAGTGGGAGTGCATGCTTTTCCTTGGGCAATAGGGATGCACACAACAGATAACCTTTCTGTAATGCTAGTTATGAATGTTCACCTACTGCAGAATGTGTAATTTACCTCCTCGGGACACGTCAATAGTCCTCCTGAGAGGACATCAGTAATTTTACATGCTTATAGACATTCATGAGATTGCATGCTTCATTTTATTACCTATCTGCTCCAAGTCTTTTTTTAATTTTCTTTCCTGGTAACATTTAGTGATTAATGGGTGTCTTAATTTGTATGCTCACTTTTACGCTCATTACAGTGTGTTATGTGCCAGTAGGAATCTTAAAGTTCAATGAAAATCTCATGCATACTAATAAGCGCGCAAATGAGTGCTGATGAAAGAATGCGAGGGTCTCAAGGTAGGAAATGTCCAGCTATCTTGCAAAATTCCTTCTAGACAAAAGTGGCATTACAATGAGTACAGAATACAGTACAGTGCCATCCAGTTAAAATTAGAAGCAGCAGCATAATTAGTTTGAAACGGAGGTAATGATTCATTTTTCACAAGCTTTGGGGGGCAGGGAAGCATATTTTGGTTGCACTCAATACATACATGTTACCTTCTCTACTTTATCATGTTTAAAACATCTCGGCTGACAATGGTGAGGGAATTTTGTTTTGTTGGCGTAGGGAACAGGAGTGTTCATGTGGAAATCTTTTCCAGCTATAACTGTCACTGGACGCTTTTTAAGAAAGTGTATGCATGTATGTATATGGTGTTCAAATAATATGTAATAAAGCACCTACCTGCCTTGTTTCCATCAACAAATATTTAACTGCAGTATAAATCTGTTCAGTAATTTAAACCTGCATTGACTAAAAGTGTAATGAAGAGCACAGAGAAAGGTGGGAGAGCATTTTCATTGCTAAGTTTTATACACCAAATATATTTTTCAAAGAGAATGCAAAATGTCTTAATCTCAAGATATCGTTTACTTGGATTTTGTTAAAATTGGTACTAACTCAGTAGTAAGTCACTAGTTCTACTTTTGTATATATTCATTTTTCCTTTGTTACCATGAATTTCTCTTATGCCTGAGTTATGAGGTGTTGATGGTTTTTTGAATCTCGTGTTGGATGCTCAAAATATTGTTGGTAACTCAAAAAAAAAAAATTTGAAAGGCTTTTAACCACCTGAAAACTGGCGGGGATTAAATGTATTGGAGTCCTCCCATTCCTCTCCCCAAAGACTGAGCAGTGGTTAGGGGAATTAGTAGAAAAATTTAATGCTTTTGAAAGACTGATAAAACTATTAGAAGTTAAAGTATAATGTACTGAAATAAACTCAGTGCAGATGATACTTTCTTTGCTTCTAATCTTGCAATGTATCTTGAGCTGTGCTTTATCTAGAATATTTGAGAAATGGATTTGTACAGGGGGAATGTTACATATTAAAGCTAACTAATTTCATCTTATGCCTATAAAGAGATTTTAGTAAATTTTGTTACTGTGTTGATCCCTCAGCTACATAGCAGTGAAGGAATCTCTCATTAAATAATGATTTTCTAGTGCAGCTTGTTAGAGATGTTAAAATTAGTTAGCCTGTAGTAATTTGGAAAATGGTATCCAACCTTTGTGTCAGAAAGTTTTATTTAGGGTTAAACTGAAAAAGATTTGTAGTACTGACATTTATTAGAAAGAAGGAAGGTTGATAGCTCCTATCAAACTATGTGTTCAAATGCTTGTTACAGCTGGAAAGAAAAATAGCACAATGTTATAACTGTGTGCATTATTTATGTATTTAAGTAGATATAGTCTGATAATGGAATGTTTGGTATGAGAAATCTTTCTAAATTAAGGATTGTTTTGTTGCTTTTGCGTGCTGAGTGACTAATTTGAGATCTACTAATGAATAAAATGTGTTGCATAATGCTCCTTGGATCACCGCTTCTGTTTGCAAGACACATGTCATTGTGTTGCCCTTCACTGTTCTATCTGTGGCTTGTTAAACTGAGGCAGATAATTAAATGATAAAATCTGTAAATAGAAGTATTCCATTCATCTGAAAATCATTAATCAAATAGCTGCCTAAAAGTCCCATCTGCTATTGAAAGAATATCTATTGTAATGTTAGCAGAAATGTCTAACTGGGTCAGTACTGGGACCAGTGCTATTTAACATCTTTGTTGGAGACATGGACAGTGGGATCGAGTGCACCCTCAGCAAGTTTGCCGATGACACCAAGCTCGGTGGCGCGGTTGACACACTGGAGGGAAGGGATGCCATCCAGAGGGACCTGGACAGGCTTGAGAGGTGGGCTAATGCAAATGGCATGAAGTTCAACCAAGCCAAGTGCAGAGTCCTACACCTGGGACGTGGCAATCCCAGGCATAAATACAGGCTGGGCAGAGAATGGCTGGAGAGCAGCCCTGAGGAGAAGGACTTGGGAGTGCTCATGGATGAGAAGCTCAACATGAGCCGGCAGTGCGCGCTGGCAGCCCAGAAAGCCAACCGTATCCTGGGTTGCATCAAAAGAAGCGTGGCCAGCAGGGCACGGGAGGTGATTCTCCCCCTCTACTCTGCGCTTGTGAGACCCCACCTGGAGTACTGTGTCCAGCTCTGGAGTCCTCAACATAGAAAGGACATGGAACTGTTGGAACAGGTCCAGCGAAGGGCCACTAAGATGATTAGAGGGATGGAGCACCTCTCCTATGAGGACAGGCTGAGAGAGCTGGGGCTGTTCAGCCTGGAGAAGAGAAGGCTCCGGGGAGACCTGATAGCAGCCTTTCAGTATCTGAAGGGAGCCTACAGGAGAGCTGGAGAGGGACTCTTTGTCAGGAAGTCTAGTGATAGGACAAGGGGTAATGGTTTTAAATTGGAAGAGGGGAGATTTAGATGAGATATTAGGAAGAAGTTCTTTACTGTGAGGGTGGTGAGGCACTGGAACAGGTTACCCAGGGAAGTTGTGGAGGCCCCATCCCTGGAAGTGTTTAAGGGCAGGCTGGATGGGGCTTTGAGCAACCTGCTGTAGTCAGAGGTGTCCCTGCCCATGGCAGGGGGGTTGGAACTTGATGATCTTTAAGGTCCCTTCCAACTCTAACCATTCTATGATTCTATGATTCTATGAACTGCAGCTTAATTTTTGTAGGATTTCAAATTTTAAGAATTTTTCTTTGGAAGTCACTAATTTTAATCAGTTGAAGTTAAAATGCAGCTGGTGTTTTAAGAAAATACTGGCAATTTCAAATAAATGAAGCAATTTTTAGGTGCTGAGAGCTGTAGAGTTGAAACTAGTGGTACTATACTTCCACGTGACAGAAGCAAGGCCTGGCAAGGCTGAAAGGTGATACTTTGCTGAAAATAATCCCTTGAATTTTGATGGTTTAAAACTTAATTTGTCCAAAATATTTTGAACTAGTATTTTTCCCTTTTTCTTCAGCTGTATCTTTTATTGGTTAGTGTCTAGTATACATACTTAACTATACCTGATATCTCTGTCCCTTTCTTGCTTTTCTGGGTGATGTTGAAACTGTTGTGGTTTCAAGTACGGACAAAGATGGCTTCTGTCAGGAGGAAAGGCTTATGTGCTATGATTTTCTCTAATAGCATCACTGGTCCTTTTACAAAGAGTGTCTGGAAGGCTTCCAGCTGAGAAGTGCCAGTCTCAGTCATGCCAGTTTTGTCTCTGGTCTTACCAGATACTGCATTTGAAAAGTCTCATAAATTTTACATGTTTGAAAGTACTACAGGTACATGCAAAATGCTTTCTAGTTCTGTAGATTTAATAGAAAGTCATTTATTTGTATTTTGGATTATCTTAATGGGCTGTGTTTCTTTCCACTAATGCGAAACTTCTGCAGAAAGGGTGATGTTGACTGTTCAGTGCTCAGTTGCTTCTCCACGAAGGCAAATTTGGGTCTAATCTTTGTTAGGACCAAAAGACCTCGGAGAAGAGCTGGCAGGGACTTAAAAAGAAAAGATGTTTGAGAATGGTATTTAAAAGAACCCATCTTCAGAAACTGTCATCTGATAGGCAAGAACCAGAAGTAATACCTTGCTTGGTATCATTACAGTGTTTTACCATTAACCTTGAGTTAAGGCTGTTGGTCTTGCCATCATGGCTAAATTCCAAACTATGTAATGCCGTTTTGCCTCCCTTAATTCTGTTCTTAGGTTAATTAGAAGCTGTTCCTCCTAAAACCAGTTTCATAGTGTTGCTGAAGCAGAGTGGTGTTAGTGTTTCATCCTATGTGTAATTGCATTTTCAGTAGGGAGGTGACATTCTGCCTTTGTGCAACTTTTAGTGTTTTGAACTTGCAGTTTGCCTCATTCCCTAGTACCCCTCAAAATACAGCACAGATGGTATTAGAAAATTAAAATTTGGAATAGTTCCTTCTTAAAGCATTTCTGAAACTTTATAGACAGCTACAGGTCAGACCAGGAGTTTGACTGGGTGATAATGAAAATGTCATTTTTGCTCTAATTTTCAAGCACAGTAATAAAAGTCTTAATTATCCAAATAAACATACAAAAGAACATTTTGCCATGTCTTGGCACTTGGAACTGGCTTTCCTTATGTTTGTCCTTCTGTTCGTTACTAGCCACTTGCATTCTGCTACTCATGCATTTGAAAACTATGAGCAGAAAGGACAAGTGTCTGCAAAACATACAACCCAGTACCTACCAATTGTGTGCACTGAAAAGGCATGAAAAACTGCTGCGGTAGAGATACTTTTAAAGAGTGATGGATATTGGCTTGTCCACAGTCAGGTAATTTGTCTAAATGATGCCTGTAATACTTGGAGCTATCTCTAACAATTCATCGACTGAATGAAGCAAGGCCGAATGCAGTGCCGCTTTTCTGTCTGCAGGGAGGTCCCTTTGGAGCTTTTGCAGTCAGTCCACACTAACCCTCCGTGTTTTCAGTGGGAGTGGGCGTAAGTCTATTGATCTTGGTTTCTCATGGAAAACCTGAGCCACAGGACAATTGTCGTTGCCACTGCTTTCTTTCCTCTTCTGTCTTTTTCCAGCATGAAATGACTAAGAGATAGAAGGAGCCTTCACGTGGTTACTGTACCTCCCCCTCTGTGCAGTGGGTAGTCCCACACAGCTGTAAGTCATGGTGCAGTCAAGGTTCTGTAGTGCCTCCGTCAGGTTTGGGCTGTATCTTATGTCCCTGTAAAGGAGTTCTAGGTGGCACTAACGTAAATATGGAGAATGGATCAGGAGCAGCCCTGACTTGCAGGTGTTGGTTGATGAGAAGCTCAACATGAGCAAACAATGTGTGTTTGCAGCCCAGAAGGCCAACTGCATCAAAAGCAGTGTGGCCAGCAGGTCAAGGGAGGTGATTCTGCCCCTCTACTTGTCTCTCATGCAACCCCACCTGGAGTACTGTGTCCAGCACTGGACCGCCCAACATAAGAAGGACATGGACCTGTTGGCGTGAGTCCAGAGGGCCATGATGATGATCAGAGGGCTGGAGCGCCTCTCCTATGAAGCCAGGTGGAGAGGGTTGAGGTTGTTCAGCCCGGAGAGGGGAAGGCTCTGGGGGGACCTTCTAGCAGCCTTCCAGTATCTGGAGGGGGCCTACAAGAAATCTGGAGAGGAACTTCTTACAAAGGCATGTAGTGATGGGACGAGCGGTAATGGCTTCAAACTGGAAGAGGGTAGATTTAAATTAGCTCCCAGGAAGAAGTTTTTCACCATGAGGGGGGTGGAGCACTGGAACAGGCTTCCCAGAGAAGCTGAGGCTGCCCCATCCCTGGAAGTGTTCAAGGCCAGGTTGGATGGGGTTTTAAGCAACCAGGTCTAGTGGGAGGTGTCCTTGCCCATGGCAGGGGGTTGGAACTAGATGATCTTTAAGGTCCCTTCCAACTCAGACCATTCTATGATTCTGTTAAATAGGTTTTCAGCTTTAACATTGCCCAAGGCACATACAGGACTTCTTTTTCTCCAAAGTGGTCTAAGGCTTTTCATACTTTTCAGCAGCTATTTTGTCATTTTCTCAGGGTGAAGCTCAGCTCTATATAGCAAGGTCAACAACAGGTCTGGGCCAGGAGCCTCACTTTTTAAGTCCTTTTTTGTCAGCCAGGGTGGTGTGTAAACTGTGCTTAAGCTGTCCTCGCAGTGATCATTTTTTTTTCTTTCGCTTCCTTCTGTGAAGACTGAGAGTATTGACACAAGAAATAACATCTTGGGTCTTTATATTTCAGGAAATAATATGGTTGCCAGGTTGTGGCAAATTCTATTGTAACTTTTTATATAAACATTTGTTTTCTGTTACAAATTAATCATATTTTTGAATTTTAATACTGTCTATAATCTTTGAAATAATCCATTTGAATTTTATTTCTTTTGCAGCATGGATAAGAAAAAAAAGAATGGATCCACCCACCATTGAGGTGAGAGAGATGAAGTGTCTTTAAATTCTCAGGTTTTGTAATTAAACTACAATAACTAATTTGTAGTGGACTCATCCATCCAGTAATTTGTCACTTTTGGGGGAGAATTTAATATGTTGCTTGCCTAATTGATGAAACTGTACACAGACTAGATATCTAACACTTAGGAAAAAGGAAAACAAAGGGAAATATAAACTCCAATGTTCTGTAGTTGTTACTTTTATCTATGTGAATTCTTTAAGATGATCATGTAGATTCTTTAAGGTGATCATGGCCATTTATGAGTTTCTTTATTTAAATGAATTCTGAAATTACTGCGGTGAACTTTTAAAATATGTCTTCTATGTATTAATGCAAGGGGTTTTTTTCATGGTAGTTGACATTAAAATGCAGGTTTCAAATTCAGTTGCCAGTGGATTCATCAGTAGAGGAAAACAAATTGCAGTAACATTTTACAATGCAAATGAGATGGGGGAGTTGCAGCCATGACTTTTTCAGTAAGTGGTTTCTAATGGAATGAAGCAGGGAAATAGCCCTCAGTCTTTCATGCAGATGAGTTTGTAAAGAGTGGAATGAGTTTCACTGCTGATGTGTGTATGCAGATGCATGAACGCGTGGTCACTGAGATCTTCTGGAATATACTGGTTTGTGAAAAGTTGTCCTGCCTGCCTCTGTGTTAGGGTAACCTGGGGAAGCTTTTCAGCTGATGTTTACGAGACATAATTCATTGAAATGAGCTCCCACATGACTTACTGCTTACTTTCACACTTGCCACTGACATTGTGGAGACAACAGGGACTATAATACACCCATGAATGGAGTAAGTTTAAGTTAAATTTATCCTCAGAACTTTTTAGGACTTAAAGAAAATTAACACACTTTGCATTAACATTTGGAGAAGCATTGAGTGTGATTTTTTTTTTTAATTTTTTAAAATTTTTTAATTTTTTTTTCTCCTCCCTTCTTGTCCTAGTTACTTGTGCAGAAGTGATGCTACAGCAGTTGTTCTGTCTAAGCTTGGACTGATCTCCTTTTAAGTAGCTCTGGCTCATTCTGACTCTACACATACAACTTTTATTGTTGAAAATACCACCTCACATGATACTTGAAGATGGGGAATGTTGCATATCTTTTGTCCTATCATTTCCATGAGCCAGACTGCCATGATAATTGTGCTAAGGTAAACCTTCAGAGAACACGGGCAACTTTAGGTTTGGAATTGGTGCAGTAAAGCCCCTCCTGGCGCTGGAGGTGTTGGTTCTCTTTCAAAATAGGAAGCAAGGAGTCTCCAGAGGTGAGAGAATGGTGGATCAATAGCATTCTAAATACTTTACTTTCCAGAAAAAGCAGTTTATGGAGAATGAAAGATTATTGGGAGTAATGGTACATTCAGAGTTACAGGACTGCTTATACCTTCAGTTTGATGAGGTAATAGATCTAAAAAATAACTTAGCAGCTAGGTACTTTACCTGCAGGGCTGTGCATTGACCGTATCAGAGCAGAAGTGATATACCAGAAATTTGAAAAGCAGTTATCTTTTCTTTCAAGTAATCTCTAAATTGTTTTTTTCCTGTATATGAAAAGGTAAATGAAATATATTTATGTTAAAGATTCTTGCTAATATTTTGAAAATAATGCTGCAGTCACAGTTTAAATATGTGATAGTGCAGCTTTTTTTTTTTTTTGCATTAGTGTAGGGTGATATGTATGACCTACTTCTCTCCTGATTTGAAACTGTTATACCGCAAACCCTTATACGACAATGTCATTATAAATATAATTATACTAGTGAAGTACCTATAGAATACTTTTTGCTCCCTATTTGTAGAACTGATTTGCTGTAGTGTTTTAGCTACATAAACTTTACTGGCTGCTATTCTGTATTATATTCCCTTTTTGACAGTAATGCTGATATGGTAAACTGCTGTTTGACAGCAGTGGAACAAGGAGGTATTTGTGACCATATTTCATGTTCAAACCCTGTGTAACAAATCTTCTTGGTCTTCTACAGATTTCTCACGAGACTAGATTTGAAAAAGGATGTAAAGTCCACAAATCTTGCATTTTTGCTTTTATGATATTTTACCATCAACATCATATTGTAACACTGCGAAACAGCATTACAGTTCCTAAAGCATAAGTTTCTGGAACTGTGCCTATGTTCCTACCTTTGTGGTCTGTAATACCACTTTTTTTTGGATAGTTTTCCTTTTTTTCCTGTCCTTTGTCCATCTTTTTTTTTTCTTTTCTTTCTAGCACAAATGACATATGTTAAAAATTATTAAAATTTCTATTCCCCTTCTCTGTTCTGTTTGCCTGCCATCCCTCTTTAGTATTTTGTGCTTGTTTTTATTTTATTTTATTTTATTTTATTTTATTTTATTTAATTTTATTTTATTTTATTTTATTTTATTTTATTTTATTTCATTTTATTTTATTTTATTTTATTTCATTTTATTTTATTTTATTTTATTTTATTTTATTTATATTTGTCAAACTTGTCTTTCATTCAGCTCTCAGCTATGGATTGGTTGTCAAACTGCTCAGGCTATCAGGTCTAGCGATGAGCTCTGTAATCAAACTTTAATTGAAAATATTGCAGAGATACACCTTAACAAATCAACCGGATCTTCCTGATCTTACCAATAGCACTGATGACCTCATTTTGGGAACCAGTGCTTTGGTGAATACTGTAGGCTAACAAAATGTCAATCATAATGACGTGTGATGTGTCAGTCACTTAAGTGAGAATGAATATGTGTTGTCCTTCCTCACACTGGTCCAGGTAGCTGGGCCATGACACCACCTAAGTTTATTGACAACGTTCTTACAACTTGATGATGTTTTGGGTTCAGGCCATTCTTTCTTCTACAAACACCTAACGTTTTTTGTTTGTTTCCATTGTGAAGCTTTCATTTTCTCATAGAAGAAATTGTTTTACATCTCTTTTTCTTTATCTTCTTTTTTTTTTTTTTAATGCAAGAATACTCCAGTGACTTCACAAGACAACTTGTGCAGTGTTAAGTGTTCCCCATACTTCAGGGTTTCTTTCCTCCCTCCCCCACTGCTCTTCTTCCCATTTTTTGGAAGAAGTCACTTAGACATCCATGTGCTAGGCTAATCATAGCCCGAGAATGCTGTTCATCCCCTTGGTTATTTCTAATCTGACCAGTAACATAAGGCATGTTAGTGGTTGGAAGCCTTGGGTTTTAAAAGCCAGCTTCTGGGATGCTGGAAACAGTTGGTTGCCTTTTGATTTTATTACAGCTTGAAATATGCCAAGTCTCATTCTCAACTCACTCATGATGAGGGTGATAACTTTGCAAATGAATGCAGATCAAGTTGATTCTTATCTTGCGCTTAGACATCTTCTGTTCCTATGGTAATCAGGGAGTCCATCTTGATAGTGAATTTTGGATCACGTCTGCAGCCAGTGTAAGCATGCCTGTGTGCATACGCATACCTATACATATAATGCTTTATAACAGGTGAGAATCTGAGCTTGTATGTATTTTTGCATTACTACAGCATGAGGTCATCTGTCCCTTTATATATGTTGTTTATGGTCATATATGATTGGCTGAGGAAGATTTATCATTACCTTTATTCCTGTGCGGCTGTAAAATATATTTTAACCAGTTTAAGAAGTGACTATTACATTTCTTTATTGTGTATATGGGAAGCTATGTGTATGGAGCATGTTTTTTGGCAAATAGGATGTGTGCTATTGTCTAGAGAGCTTGCCGTTTTAAATTAATGAAAATGTTTTAATGGCTACAAATATTAAAATATTTTTAATCAAATGTTACTTTGTGGAAGCAGATTTAATAATTTATGACTTTACATGCAAGTTAGTTTGCCTGCTAAGCATTAGTGTTGTTGGAATTTATTAACAAAAGCTGTCTTGGGATATAGCAGTTGTTTTATAGGAGTGATGTTCCATCCATGCAAATAATTTCTTTAAGAGACTATTCCCTTCCATTCATTGAGCCATAGTCCGCTTTCAGCACGGCTCATCAGCTGAGTTGTAAGGTAAATGTAAACGTGCTGTCTCGCACACGCTCCTGCCTCCCAATTTTCCTTCTGGCTACAGATTTCACTCCTGATTTAAAACATGGCATCTTTGTGGTTTGGGTTTTTCACATCTCAGTTGCAGAGGAGAGAAAAAATGCTCTTGTGAGGCAGGGGGAAATTCCTTCCCTTCAGGACTCCTTTTGGGCTTATGTTGCTATTCCATCACCAATGCGGAACTCCCCAAATTTAAAAGATGTTAAACAGTGTAACACCTGTAGGACCACTGTGGGTATGTGTCACTCTTTTTATGCACCTTCATGAATTTCAAACATAGTTCTACTGACAAGAACTTCTCAAGAATTCTCAGCACTTTGTTGATAACAACTTTGTGTGTCATTCAAAAGCTTCGCTGCGTTCTACATCTCCTGTTTTCATTCTGGGTCACGGTCCCTTAAAAAAAAAAAAAAGGCTTTATTTAAAATTTGAGATAGCATTATGTAAATATATTAAAAATACTAATGAAAGAAGTAGTTATTTTCTGTTGGTGCAGCTCCTAATCGAGAAAGTGTCTGGATGCATGAGGTACTTGTAAACTTTGGTTATGGTGCTTGTTTCAGTAGAGTTGTTTCTCGCCTTTATATGATCAGTGCATATGTAACACACAGCCAGGTTCTGCCCCACATAGGTAGTGGGAGTCGTACGAAAATTGGTTTAGGTATCTTCTATCTTAAGACTCATTCAGTCTTCATATTCTAAACCTGGAATGAACTGAGAGGCATATTTTTAAGGATGTAGCAAACCTTAAAAGTATCAGGCCTATAATGAGTTTTTAAGCCTTTCTGTGCCTAACTTCTGTTTCTTCAGTGTGTCTGATTTCAGAAGGCGTCAGAGTTGTAGGGGCTTTTAAAGAATCTACTGTCTGGAGCATAAAGTACCTGAATGTGTTTAGAAATCTAATCCATATTTTTTCCCATAACACGCCTTGTAGCTGTGCACTACTTCTGACAGTGTCCTGAGGTTCAAGAGTATCTGAGTAACTTGGCATTGTTTATGCCCTTTTCTGTAGAATGGAGATAGAAATAAAGTTACAGACTATATCTTGGGATGCCAGAAAATGCACGAGGAAAAAAACAGAGAAGGTTCCCATGGCAATGCCTAGAGAAACTGGTATGGAGAGAAAGGTGGTTTATCTCTGAACCTGCAAATGTGATATCCTGCGACTGCCAGATGTTAGCCTACAGTAATGCTACTCTCTGAACACAGGCCTTTGTACTAGAAGTCACTTCACTGTTAAGCTAGATGCCGCTTCCTCTGTAGTGCATGCAGGGCTGCGTAGCTACAGGTATTCTCAGTTTAAATTGAAACCTCACTGATGCTTTGTATGCGTGTGTATGTATGTTAATATTTCATGGGAAGTAAGGTAGAATTGCGTGTTCCTTTAGTTAGTGTAAAGAGCCTGAAAATAGTTTGAAATAGAAAACCACGGTAAATGACTGTTTTTCTCATGCATTATGTACCTGTTAGGCAGTAATAAAACTCACTGGCTTCTGAATTGCACAGTTGGATAGAAGGTGAAATGTTAAAAAAAGAAACTTTTTGTGACAGCTCCTGTCTTGTTTCAAACTATTTCTAGCATTTACATAATTATCTGTTTTGACAACCTCCTTGTCAAGGGAGGAAAAATGTACTTCAGTGAGCTGTAATAAGCATAAGGTTTCAATGATTGTTTCCCCCCTCATCGCCCCACCAAATAATTACATTGAATTACATTCTACTTGATTGCCACAATGCATACCCACTTCTCCCACTTATTTGATCATAAGTATTATTTATTTGAGAGACGGTATGATCAAAACTAGCTTCAGTCATGGAGATTAGTTTACATAGAATTCACGTTCCTGTAACCAGAATGGGATGCAGTTTAGAAACATTCTTTGTTTGACACTGTTGGGATTGCACATTAGAGTTTTTCTTCTTTCAGATGCTTCAGTTGAGAAGTTTTAAAATAAGAACTCTGACATGGAGATGGTACATTCTTGCATAGAAAATAGGGCCTAGCAAATGAGTATTTCACTCCTGAAGCCACAAAATGCTGCAGAATCTGATTTACATTTCTGGGAAATGCTGTTTAGGAAGTGGAAGGATAAACAGCTCTGAGCAAAATATTTTCCACCATTGTTGTCCAGGATCACAACCAGGATTGAAAATTTGGGACATACTCAAATGACTTGACTTCCACTAAATAGCAATTTGCATCGTAAATTGTACATTATTCCAGGGAGAATTATTACTCAGTTTGAAAGGGCAGTAAAATGTTGAAAATACAAAGAGCTGAGGTACAATAAATAGAAGGAAATTATGAGAGGTCACCAAAAAAAAAAAATAGAGCTTGAAGAAGCCATCACCTTTCAGAGTTTTTCCCTCTTATTCACTTTAACTTTCTCCTCAGGTTTGAAACATAGGTGCTCAGCCTCCACAGAATAGTATCAAGGCACCAGTTTGTCCCACTACTTCCAGCTCGCCTATGCTGCAGATCCAGAGGCCGAAGGGAGAGAGCTGTTGCCACTCTGATACTCCTCCTTGTGTGGGAGGGAGTGCATGGAGCATTGGCTCTGTCTCCTAATTCACTGTCAGCACAGCTGAACGGGGGTGGAGGGAGAAGTAAAGTGTACCAGGAAAAGGGCTGGTACAGATTACATCATATGCAGAGTAAGGGCAAAGCAAAGACCAAACTGGGACTGAGTCACCACTACAGTTCCTTGTTTGCTCACTGGGCATCAAGGCTATGCATTGCCCTTTATTCAGGGCAGAGTGCAGTGGTGCCAGTCTAGTTCGTGATTTTTGCTACTTCTGCACAGTTTCAGCAGTGATCTTAAAAGTATACATACAAAGAAAATCTGTACAAAAATCTTTGCGGTATTGTAAAAATAATTGAGGCACAAACCCTCACTGACTCCATGTGTTGCCAACATGCTTTATAGTGCTGTGTTCTGTGCCTTTTCTGTTCTTTTTGCCTCTTACTACATGTTCTTGCCAAATACGTGTGCTACGCTGTAGTGCCCTAAAGTCTGTATCAGCTCATGCCAGAGATTCTGTAGCTCAGAAATAGCAATATAGTAATTTAGTAATAGTTAGCATTGCTTCTCTGTAGATTGGATTTAAAACAAAAATTGCTGTGAGTTAGAATTAGTATTTAACTGATTTAGCTTGGTAGTAAATATGTTATTAGCACTGCATTTAAAACTAAATATTTGGCTCTCATCAAAGCATGTATTTGTACATATATTTGTAATCAATACCTTCATTTAACACACATTAATTGTGGAGTGCTTTAAACCTTAATTGCAATTTCTCCGGTGCTACTGATTGATTCCAAAGAATTAGTGCACCTCTGATTTACAGGGTTAGGAACCCAAAATGCACAAACAGCCTTCATCAGGAGTGAACTGTAGCAGAACTGTCAGGAGTTACCTTTCCTTTACAATAGAACGGGAGCTTCCCATCTGAAAAACCTGTAGACTATTAGAGGTCGGTTTCTGTATCTCCTTGTATTTAAGGGGATGCTGCAGGTTCCAAGCCAAAGTACCTTCTAAAACAGCAGCTATGTTAGTTTAATAATCTCTTTGGATAATTTATCAGATTTATGTTCAAAGGTCAAAAAAACCTGTTTTACAAAGCCTAGACAATGTGACACACCATAAATTGTGGTGTATCCAACAAAGATCATTCAGAGCAGTTTACTTTTGAATTATGCAGGGTACATCCTTCTGAAAAATCACATCGAGTGCACAGAACACAGTCCGTATTTTGAATTTGCAACTGATCAGAGATTTGCTCAAAACCTAAACCTGGATAAAGCAAATCTTACATTGATTTGACTAATGTTGATTGTTGATTGACCAAAGATATTTAGCACGTATTTTCTTTACAAAATTAGCAGTCATTGGCTCAGTGTTTGATTTAAATAAGTATTTTAGCAAAACCAGATACACCTTTCTAAATCAGCGTGCTTCTCTGTGTTTGCTGTGCACTCACATAGCCCTTCGTTTACCACATAATTTCTTATTCCCAACCAGGCACTGCTGAGCTCATGCTCAGTTGCTGAGTTAACAAGACCTGCCCTGGATCAGAACATTCAGTGCTTCTCAGTGATGAGGTCCTCCCTCTGCCTCCTACTCTTGAAATATGATGTAATATCTGATTATTTCATCTTGCCTATTTAACTTCTGAAACTGGAAAATGGAGTTTAGTTAACCAGTTTGGCAATATTATAAAAACAGGTGAATTGGCTTAACTTCTTGGTGGACTCCTAGTTCATATGTCAATGAAGGAAAAATTTTGACGTGTTAAATTGTCTTAAAACAATCAACCTTTTAATACTGTTCTAAACCAGATTTTTTTTCTTTCCATTTGTCATTTTTAAAATTTTTGCTGTATATGTGAATTTTTAACAGGCAGAGTTCAAAGTTCAAATTCATGCATGATTAAACATAAAATATTCAAACTAGACACACCAAAATGCGAGTATTCTATGAATGTGTAGTGTCTGTATAGTTAAAACAAAGAACATTATTCTGTCCGGATGTCTCTCAGTTCTGGGATCAAAGAATAGTTAGCTAACCTTATTCACATCACAAGAAATCACGAGAATTTCAACATATGTAATTAAGATAACTTAGGAAGTTGGAATAGTTTCTAGCACAACATAAAGAAGCTATTTATTTTTAAGTTACTCAAAATACAAACCCATCTGAAATAAAATGTGACATCTTGTTCAAAATTAATAATACATAAACTCCATGTGTTTATAGGTTTGGGTATAGTGTCTTTAGAAGCTTATCTGCAAAGAACAAAACCAAAACAAGTACCAGTGTGTTAAAATAGCCTTTAAACAATCCCTCTGGGACATTGTTACGTTGGCACTGTATGTCTAGCCATGTGCATCCTTAGAATCACTTGTTCAGAAGTTTGGGTTGCCCTTTGCCTTCGGGAGATTGAAAACTCTCCACGAGAGGCAAGTGGTGTTAAAACCAATGGCAGACTTGAGAACTGAGGGGGAGACAGTAAGGCAGTAAGAGGAAGGGGAGGTGGAGTTCCTCAGATTGTGGGGTTCAGGAGGTTCTGCAGGGTGGAAGGGGTTAAGTACAGGTATTTGCCTGTGGAGAAGGCTGGCAGGAAGTGTTCAGCAAAGGCTGGTCACTGCTGAGCAAAACCCCAGCTGAAGGAATAGGCAAGTTTAGAGAAAACTATTTTGTATTTATGACATTTTCCTACCAGGAGGAGCTAATATTATTTATTCTGTAAGGCTTCTAGTTTATTCAGAAAAGGGAAAACAGCAACAGTATGAAATCTTTTTGGAATGGAGTGTTCTTTCACTCTTAATCTTCAGCCTACAAAGAAGGGTCTTCCAGTACAACCTGGTAGGCACTAAAAGTCCTTTGACTAGAGACAAACTTCTAGATTTTTCTCCTTCTGTGGGGTGGATATTAATACGGTTTCCAAGTAGCAGAAGATGCTTGGTGATACATCTTAGCTGCCGGAGTTAAGTGGGAGCTTTAAATGAAAATACAGTTTGCAAGAAAAGTGGAAATTTCATGCCAGTGGCATGAAATGCAGCCTGATCCCTTTTGCAGCAACATGCTTGGAAGATAGCAACATGTCTTGGGCTGTGTTGCCCCCTTGAGCGGGCTGTCTTTCATTCTTGGTTCCTGCAGCTATTACCACTACTGAGATGTCGGAATATGCAGAAGTCATCAGTTTCTGGATGACAAGCAGCTGCCTCAGACTCCACATAGGGCCATTTTGGCATTTCCATAATAATAATGTTAGGTTCTTCAAGAAAACCTTAGAGATCACTTTCTTAAACCCTGCTTCTCTCAGGAGGGAAGGCATACAGCTTAAACCACTAGAAGGATTAAAAACCTCACAGATCTTTCAATAATCAGCAAAGTTGATCAAGCAGTTACCTGCAGTGAATAAATTTTCTTCTTTTACATTCTGCTTAAAAGTAAACTATAGAACATGTAGTTGGACCTAGTTCTCACCACATTGTATGTATCTTGTTCCAAATGCTGGGAGCTGATGCATTTCAAGGTGAACATCTACATGTAGGGGTTTCAACTGGTACAAAACATGGCTGGATGTCGTCAGACATTTTTCATTCTTTAGTTTTGCAGCTTAATCCAAATTCTTAGATTTCTCTTTTAATAAAAACGATGAACGGCGTTTCAGATACTCCTTAGATGCCATGTGCCTCCTGAGAACTGCAAGTTCAAATGGCCTATTTATTTCTGTAGAGTTTTGAAAGAACAAGCTAACTCTTAGAAGACTTCAGTTACCTGGTAGGTACTATGTTCTCTGCATTGGATAGAATGATTTTGTATTTCCCCTAAAGGTCAGAGCACATTACATATTTGTGGTTTTGTATTTCAGCAGAAAACTTAAAACAGTATACTTTGGGGGGCAGTTTATAGTGAAACTAGCCATTTTATAAAGTATTTCAGGTCATCTTGGAGGGGGGGAGAAGATAAATGGTCTGAACCTGCCAATGTAATTTAAAAAAAAAATAAATAAAAAGGAAAGAAAATAAAAGGGTTGTAGCTCCCAGCCGTTGCTTGCAGTATATCAAACAGTAAAGGGCTGGGTCGAAATGGAGCCTCAAAGTGAAAATGTAGCTGTGTGCAGGTGGGTTGGAAGAGCTTGTGGTGCCATGCAGTGTTATAGAGTACTTGGGATGGGTGGAGGAGCCCAGCAGATGTCGGATTCTCTACTGCATTTCAGCAGGTGATAGGAAGCTTTGTAGAACCAGGAGGGTGTCTGTGGACGAGCCTTTCTAACACTCGCTGTATTTAATTGCAGTGGAGACCCATGCAGATAAACTGAAGCCAAATTTGGAAGATTAGTTATAAAGATCCTGCACACCTCTAGTGTGTTTTAAGGATAATTCCTTCTGCAAGTATGCATGCAATAGTTCAAATTTGGAACTATTTGGATCTTTTATTTAAATGCTTTTATTTAAATGTAATGGCAGGGAAACTTCAGTCTCATAACAGCTTCAAACTGCTGTGTCTATGGTAATTAAACCAATAGTATTTAGAAATATAATCACAATGTTTTCAACCAAAAAAAAAAGTATGTGTTTTAGTGAGAATTGAGAATGAAGTATTTGCTGGTGATAATATTAGAAACGGGAAGGACTCGGTGCTTGTGAGAATTCCACAGAACAAACTTGCCCATATCAAAGGACGAGATGCTTATGCTAAGAAAACTCATCTGTTAGACCCAACTGACACAAGATTCCTGATTCACATTCCCTTTAATTTGAGCATAGGAACCCTGATTTCAGTGTACATCTTAGCGGCACAAATTCAATGCATAAAATGAATGTGTGCAGACATTTTGAACTTGAAACATTTTTGTCCTGGTGTGGGTTTTATAGAAGATTCTGAACAAGCCACTTCAGTGCTTTTCCTGTGTTTGCTGGTAAGGATCATTCCTCATGCTTTTTTTCAAGATCAACATGATTATTTTACTAGATCACAACTATACTTTAGCCAGTGAAAGCTGATTAAAAGAACCTTACTTGAGCCTGAAAACCAGATGACCATTAGACATCAACATTTAAAATGGACTTGGAGCATTTGGAATTCAGTTACAGCTGCTATTACCTGACTAAGATAACTTTGTTAAAGTAATCACTGGAAAAGATTTAAAGTTAGTAAGTCGCTGTTCACAGTAAGTGAATTACATTTGTATTTTAATAAACCATTTCATGCTGTTTTAGCAGAGACTGTGATGCAGTCTTCAGGTATCACAAAGGCATATGACCTTGTTCCTTAGTGGGCTAATACAAGCACCATAGGAGTAATCCCCTTGAAATCAGTGAGGTTATGGTAGATTTATATAGGCATGTGGTAAACAAGGATGGAATTGAGAGATGTTATAATGAGGTGTTGCTATACTGACTGTTGAAAATTTGACCTTGGCAATACACTTGGCAATAATTTTATTTGAGTATGGGGGAATTTTCTCCCTCCTCCCTCCTGCCCCCCTTCAATTTGCAAAATTGTTTATGTGCTGTTTGTGTATTTTCATGCTATGTAGGTATGTGAAGTGTTTTGCTTCTGCTCTGTGCATCTGTGAATTTAAGTATTGAGGCAATTAAGGACTGAGAAAAACATGTTAGCTTTCATGATATCTCTAAGATAAGATTTTCTTTAAATACTGCCTTTTTAGATGTTCTTAAATGGTCATGTACTTGCTATGTCAGCTCTTGGCAGTATCACATGTATTTTAATGCCATTCCTAAAATAACGTCATGGTCTTCTACTCAGAAATGTACTGTTGTAGATTCTCCTTAGCTCTTCCATATACTTGTAATCCAGAGAAAGCTGCTGAGACATTTTCCTCCTGTATCCCAGTCTAAACGTGGATATTAGCAGCTTCGGATATTAGCAGCTTCCTTGTTACCAGGTGTTGATTATAGTTGATTGTATTTGGGTTCAAAGTGTTATAAGAATTTGTATCACCTTTCTGCTTTTTTTTTCTATTACTCTTCACTGTCTGCCCTAACAAAAGCAGAGAGAAGTCTTGTTAGCAGAATTTGCAAATTGTCTTTCTAGTAGGTGCCATATGCTAACAGATAAAAAACAGACTTCAGTATTTTTCAGAGCTTTTTAATTTGCGTTTGCTTTGGGAGTTCTTTGTGTTTTCCTCTGAACCAATATGGCAAGGTCTGCCAGCAGCTGGTTTTCTATTACACCTGTGGACAAGCCAGTAATTGCACTTGCTTCAACGAATAGTCTCAGCATTTCTCAGTGGAAGCAGCCAAATCACAGTTCAAGTCATCTTCACCAGCGAATTTCCAGATTTACCTGTATCCAACCGTGTTTCAGTACAGGGTTTCATGAAGTTGAATCAGCAAGTTGTACCAGCCTTTTCTGAATACACATCCTGGGTGGGTTCCTTGGCCTTGCAGTGGGATCACGGATTGGATAGTTGTTTCAGTTTATCAGGTTTAGAGGTAAACCTCTAAAACTAGATCACTTTTATTTGAGGTTTTTTCCCTGTGCAGAGGCAGCAAGGGTATGACTTTACACCCTTTATGAACGCAATACATTTATTTTAGCTAGCACATCTGGTAGATACCTGGAGTTAACGTACAGCTCACCTAAGCAGTGTAGTGCTTGGTGTCCTCATCGCAATACCCAGTTCACCTCTGCTGTCCTGGCAGCCACCAGCTGAGGATGTATGGGCCTCCCCTGCTGATGGACCACGCTGGTCCTCGGCCTTACTGCCCCGTCTTCGGAGTCTCTGGGGGAGGGTTTCCCTCAGTGATTTTTATGCTTTCCCCCACCACCAAGTCTTTTCTCCTGAGTTACTAGTACCGTGTCTAGTTTCAGTTCTTTTTGTTGTTGTTGTTGTTACTATTTTATGTATTTGTTAACCTTGCATGGCTTTGGGCTGTGTAGTAGAGAGTCAAGGTTGCACATCTGTTTCTCCCAGAACTACACCCTGGGGCATGGGTGTAACTAAAGCCACAGGCATAGTGAGTTACAGGAAGACACGCCGGTGGTAAATAGCTATATAGTGGTGAGGCTTACATAGAAAACAATGTAAAAGTTAGCCTTGTTTTTAATGCATTTTCACATTTGTTGATGACATTTCTTTTCCTTTTTGATCCAATAGAATAGTGAAACTGGGACACCACGATGGAATTTTTCTTCAACAACTTGGCGAAAAAATTAAGAACACTTTAAACTAGGGCCGAAATTGCAGTTGTAGAAAAAGACTTAATTTTGCCACATTCTATTTCTTACATACCTGAAAATTTGGATTACAAAATTAAGGAAAACAATGACTGCTTAAAATGTTTGGGTTTTTTCCAACATCGTTTATTGCATTTACTTCTGATTTATCTGATTACCTTTTCTCCTGTGTTCTTAGGAGATTCTTAAGAATGAAAATTACAGAGAAGAAATGAAACAGAAAATCAAGGATGTAGCCGAGAAGGATAAACTGCTTCAGGCCAAGGAATACAAGGAGGGACTCGTTGCTGAACCTGTTCATACGCAGGTTAAAGGCCACGCATCAGCCCCTTACTATGGAAAGAAAGAGCCTTCCCAAGATCCAACGAGCACTGCCAGTACCTTTCAGCCAGGTTCCTGGATGCCACCAGACAGCCGTAGTAGTGATAGGAAGTAAACTATTGTGATGTACAGATGTTGCTAATGGGTAAATATTTTAATGGTCAACATAAACAGCTGTTATATATGAGTGAGTGTGCAATAAAGTCCTATTAAAGCAGTTTCATTTATTTTTGCAAAACTATTCAAAATAGGCTTAATCATGACAAACTACTGTGAAATGTTTGGGTTTAGTGGAAGACATGATGTGTTACCAAGTAAGTTTGTTTTCAGCAGTTACTGTTCATCAGTTACTTATGAAATCATAGGTAGGTTTTCTAGCTAACTTAATTTTCTTTGATATTTCTGAAGTTCTTTTTCCTTGAAGACTCGCTTGTTTTTAAAATAATTTTTGATGTAATAAATTTTAATTAATCAGTACACTTAATTTTTGCCAAACTTAGTCCGTTTAAGATAGTTCCTCAGAATGCTTGTTAATCCCCTTGGCAGTGCCAGTGTGCTTTCCTCTGTCAAGTGGATGGAAAAGTTGATTTCATTAACAGGAATCAGTATGACACTACACTGACCACACTGTATTAATCTTAGAGACATTCTTGTAACTTAAGAAAACAACATATTTGAATAATGTCTGATTAGCAGTAAGCACCGGATAAAAATCGGGCTGAGTTAAACTACATGCATAACTACTAGTTATAGTTACTGCTGTAATAGAGGCTGGAAGCACTTGGTAAAGCTGCTGGAAAATAACACAGGGTTTGGGACAAGGGACTGCCATTAATATTAAAATCGTAAGGTTTTATTTTTGGTGTATGTAGGGACTTCCCTGAATTATTAGATCTATTTGGCCATAGTTCAGATACATAAAACACGCAGATTACTTGCGTAGAGACAATGTTTGAGAGCCTTAAGTCAAAATAAAGACCACGCAATTTTTTGAAAAAAAGTATCAAATTTATTTATGCAGTGCATCCTTTATCAGTTCTCCATGTGTTTTAAGCTATGTAGGTATCAAAGTTGGAACATACACATTTGACAACACTTGAGACAAAAGAGCAGAGACTTAACCCCATTTTTTCATAAAATGCAAAAATGTCATATTCTAATAATGCTTGCTGTGACCAACAAAATTGAAAGATGATCAACAATACTTCACATTTCACTCAGACTAGTCACTTCTAATCCCCCTTTGTGTCAGCCAACCCTATAGGTCTTCTCAGCTGACCAGTGCTGTTATTTTAAGGTTTTATTTTTAAGCATAACGAAGGACCTGTGGCTAGAAAGCAGAAGTCTGTGCTGCTGGTTAGAAATACGCCAAGTGTAAAAACCTAATGCTCTTTTGTAGTAGAACAAGCTCTTTAGAACTAGACTATTAACAAAAATTAGGCCTTGACAAATTAATCACTTCTGTTAGAAAAACATGAACTGGAATTAAGGTTGAACAATTTTGGCATATTTACAACACAAAAACCCTACTTGGACTTTTTTCCAGTATGCCAGCACGTTGCAACCTGGAAGGCAGCAGAGTTTCAAGAGCCATGAGTACAAAGATCCCCAAAATCAGAACAAAGATCAGAAGGTGCTCAATCAAAGGTAGCCAGAAGGTTAGCAAGAACTGCTGTCACCAGCATGCACATCCTTCTGTACTCGCCCACAGCCACCTCCTGTGGGTCACTAGGACACAGCACATGAGGCCGCCCGGGGCCTTCGGTCTCACCCCATCTATGGCTATTCTTTGAGGCAGAAGTTGTTTCTGAAGGCAGAAACACATTAGTTACAGGTGGAGCATTCAGGTGATTGTTAGGGAAAACCAAACACATAGTAGTGTACTCTGGAGAACATGAGTGGCTTAAGACGAATGAAGGTCATAGGAAGCTCTCAGTTTCCTTAACTTTGGGCTGAATTTAAAAACTCTTAACAGCTGGTAGGTCGGGAAACAGGAAAAGCTAAGTTAGGTTCTTTTCGCAGACAAGTCCCACCATCAAAGACGGTACAGCAGCCCCTATGGGCAGGCAGCTGAGTGAACTGCAGGCCTCAGAGGGAATTGGTAAGGAATGCTACCTAACTCTGAAGGTGGCTTATCTCCATAGCTCTGCTGAAGGTATACCAAAATTTGCCTTTCTCTAACCCAGTTTACCGCTCACAGACTTTGACAATTTTAAGACACTAGTTAAGTCATAGCTTAGCTAAGGGGGAAAAAAATATAAATATAAATCTACCTCCAGAGCCACCCAGCAGATTATTTTTTAATTTAACATGCAAATTTAGAAAAGCAACCTGCACTAGAACACAAGTAGATTAAGTGACTGTAGTAAGTGTCACTTGGGCAAACTTTAACACAAATCATCTCAGCAGAAAAAAATACACTGAAGGGATTAATTTTCATACTTCAAGAAATAACAGGATCAAGTATCAAAGGACAGTTACAACACAAAATGTACAAGTATTTCATTTAAAAAGTGGATTCTTTGCACGAGGAAGACCTTCTTTTTGCCCATTTAATCCTTCTTTGTTCGTTTGGCTTTTGCAATATTCTCTTGGCGCTTCTGTTTCTTCTTTTGCTCTCGCTCCCTGGCCTCAATCATTTTTGCAAGCTTCCACGAAAGCGCTGCACTAATGACGAACAACGGCGTAAGGGCCAAGATCACCGTAGTGAGAAAGCCGTAGGGGTCCTTTGCAGCCCACTCCACGATGTATTCAGCCCAAGCCTTAATATCGATCATTTTTTCTGCTTTTCTATTGGGAAAACCCTACAGAATAAAATAAGTATTTCTGAGTATTCGGAAAAATAAAAGCACACATACACAGCAATTGCCATTTCAATACCAGTCACCCATCTTTCATTATTAAAAAGCAAGCTCGTTTTTGCTAGAAGTTAAAAGCAGTGCACAGTACGTGACAGGAAGCGCCACACAAACCAAGCGTTGACCCTGCCTGAAAGGACACCCATTACAGAATAATTAGGCGTTTCACCCAACAGAACTGGAGATATTACCACGAAAAAACTGACCTAAATAAATAAATACATTTTAAAAAACTGACAGAAACTGACAGTGCCCGGGCGGGGCGGCGAGTCCGGAGCAGCCGCCACACGGACACGGAGACTCCCTACATTCCCCCTCCCTCCCCGCCGCCGCCACTCGGCGCCCGCCCCGCCCCGCGCCTCCCAACGGCCGCGCTGTGGGGGCCGCGGCGCCGCCCTCACCTGCGGCGGGGGGCTGGGATCCCAGCGCCGCCTCGGGCACCCCCCCCGG
>VZSF01001062.1:183780-264129 GCA_013398295.1 Chionis minor
CGCGCGTCGGTCGGCTGGAGGGGGCGGGGGCCCGCGTGGGTTCCGCGCGTGGCGGCGTGCCGCCGCTGAGGCGGGAGGTGGTGCCCCGCGCTCGGGCCGGGGTCAGGGGCCCGGCGGTGGCCGCGGGGAGCGGAGGCGCCGGGCTGCGCTCGGTGTGGGCTGGCTGACCCTTAGCGCCGTTAATGCGTGAACACTCGGGGTCCGCGGTTCTGCCCCGCGCCCTGTGGGCACGCGTGGGGGGTTGGCTCGGCCCACGGGAAGGCCTTGCAGCCCCTGAAGTTGCGTTGGCCGGTTCAGGAGCTCCGTTCTCTGTAGCAAAACAGCAAATGCTGTGAAGGCAGTCTTTTGTACGCCTTTCTCTTTCTGTAAATATATTATTTAAAATGCAGAAAACGGGCTAAGAAGGAATATATTTCATCAATGAGAGAGTAATTGACAGAGATCTGGCTTACCTAAAAAGCTTTAAATTGAGTACATTGAATGCGATTTTGTGTTATGTGCGGATTTTCATTATTTGCGCATTCTTGCTCAAAACCTGTCTGTAGTGTTCAGGCTCTTGTAATATCTTTTGAAAAACGGAATGGAATGGAATAGCATAGTTTGGTTTGAAGGGACCTACAGCAGTGATCTCGTCCAAGTGCCTGACCACTTCAGGGCTGACCAAAGGCTGAAGTGTGTCATTAAGGGCATTGTCCAAAAGCCTCTGAAACACTGACAGACTTGGGGCACTGACCACCTCTCTAGGAAGCCTCTTCCAGGGTTTGACCACCCTCTCAGTAAAGAAATGCTTCCCAGTGTCCAGTCTAAACCTCCCCTGGAGCAGCTCTGACCCATTCCCACAGGTCCTCTCACTGGATCCCAGGCAGAAGAGCTCAACACCTCCCTCTCCACTTTCCCTCCTCAGGAAGCTGTGGAGAGCAACAAGGTCACCCTCAGCCTCCTCTCCAAACTAGACAAGCACAGAGTCCTTAGCCATGCTCCTAGGCCATGCCTTCCAGCCCTTTCACCAGCTGTGTTGCCCTCCTCTGGACACATTCGAGTACCTGAACATCCTTCTGAAGTGGTGGGGCCCAGAACTGCACAGAGTGCTCCAGGTGAGGCTGCACCCACCCTGAACACAGCGGGATAATCCCCTCTTGACCGTCTGGTTCTGCTGTGTCTGATGCACCCCAGGATGTGGTTTGCCCTCTTGGCTGCCAGGGGACACTGCTGACTCCTACCGAGCCTGCTGTCGACCAGCACCCTCAGAACCCTTCCTGCAGGGCTGCTCTCCAGCCACTCCTCTCCCAGTTTATACTGGTACCCAGTGTTACTCCATCCCACGTACAGGATCCAGCGTTTGAACTTGTTAAGTTTCATCCCACTGATGGTTGCCCAGTGCTCCAGTCAATCTCGATCCCTCTGCACGGTCTCCTGTCCCTCAAGGGAGTCAACAGCACCTCCCAGTTTGGTATCATCAGGAAACTTGCTAATGGTGCATTCAGCTCCTGCATCCCGATTGTTGATGAACAGGTTGAACATCATTGGCCCCAGAATTGAGCCCAGAGGAACACCGGTGGTGACCAGAGCCCTGCCATCTGGCCTGTTCTTCACCCAGCGCACCACGAACCTACTCATCCCACAGCTGGACAACTTGTCTGGAAGGATGCTGTGAGGGACAATATCAAAGCCCTCACTAAAATCCAGAAAAACTACATCCACGAGGCGGGTGACCTTGTCGCAGAAAGATATCAAATCAGTTAAATGGGACTTACCTTTTGTGAACCCACACTGACTGTGCCTGATGAGTCCATTATTCTCTAAATGTCTTTCAGCAGTACAGGGTATCACCCTGTCCACAATTTTTCCAGGAACTAAGCGGTTAGACTAAAAGGTCTGTAGTTCTCTGTGTGTTCTCTGACCCCCGTTTTGTAGGCTGGAATAACACCAGCTAGCTTCCCGTCAGTGGGGATCTCACCAGATTGCCTTTTTAAGGTATGTGTACATGTATCTCTGTACCTGTGTTGCTCAGCCACTTACATGAGCATTAAAACTCTTAAAAGATGTTATGGGTCCCTACTTGGTCTGTAATTTGTAAATCTTATCAAAATATAAAAATCTGGATTTATAGGAGCCTAGGTATTAGTCCTGAGGTCTTATTGGTATAAGACATCTTTTCATGCTGTGTAGCTAAGTTAAAAGTAGATGAGCTATTACATAACTATAGCCTAATTCTAGTAAAATTGCATATCTGGCTAGAGGGGACACAGTTATATTTCTGATGCTTGGATGTCAAATTCAGGTACGTATGCCAAATTAAGCACTGACTTAGTCAACAGCTCTATACACGCTGCTTAATATCACTAGCTGCTACAAAATTAATTTCCAGTTCCAGTCTTTCACGTAATAGTAATAGTGTTATCTGTCTGTCTTTCTGTGTCTTCTCTGCCATATTGATTTAAAGAGGAAAGTGCCTGATTCATTGTGGCAGGGAAGAAATAAAAAGTAGGGATTCTTAATTTTCTTTTCTACGAAAACAAATCTTACGTAATTACCTTTTCTGGTATCCTTCTCCCCCTAATAGCTTCTGAAGTTGTTGGCTAGTTATATTGGCAAAGTAGTAGAGGTCTCCTACATAATAATTTTGATCCTTTAAGATTTGTGAAAATAGGCAGCTAGATAGAGAAAAGAGGCCCAGGCTACAACGTTGACTGAAAGCTGCAGTGCATCTGTATTAGGAATAAAGAGATGGTATGAGGTTAGTACCCAATGGGAAATTTTCATTTGGGGCTTGCACTCTACCAAATTCAGAGTGCTTCAACAACAAGGCCACAGGAGACCAGGGTACTTGTTTTGCTTTTTGGAATTACTCAGTTTTTTGTACTTTAGCTAGTCAAAGAGAGAGCAGACATTCTAGAATTCACTACATCTTGAAGAAAGCAATATAACCCTTAGCACACCTTCAGAATACTTCGAAAGACCACATAGAGAACATGTTTATGTTAACTATAATTTGGGCAGTTAACTGCTACTTTGTGAATCTGCATTATTTTTTTTACATCTCATGTAGAATACCTTTAAATGACCCTGTTATGTTATTTATAGCTATGTATGTGCCTATGTATATTTTAAGATAAACACTCTTTAATTTAGTATCTGTCAGTTACAAGTGGATGAGCAAGAGAATTGGAGGGCTTAGGAATTCTCCAATAATCTTTATGTATACTTATTAATGTCCTGGACATGTTGTACTCCACCTGCTGAATGTCCCTGTTTCTAGAAGAGCTAGGTGGAATTCTTGTGCCATTACATAATGGTGGNTAAACTTCATAATGGTTTACCTGGATGTTCCTCCAGATATCTAGGTTAGGAAAGAACTTACTTAGGATGGAGCTTTTCAGCAACTACATACATTCAATGGCAGCAGCTACAAAAGTAGCATCAAAATACAATACAGGATGAATTTNGAATACTTCGAAAGACCACATAGAGAACATGTTTATGTTAACTATAATTTGGGCAGTTAACTGCTACTTTGTGAATCTGCATTATTTTTTTTACATCTCATGTAGAATACCTTTAAATGACCCTGTTATGTTATTTATAGCTATGTATGTGCCTATGTATATTTTAAGATAAACACTCTTTAATTTAGTATCTGTCAGTTACAAGTGGATGAGCAAGAGAATTGGAGGGCTTAGGAATTCTCCAATAATCTTTATGTATACTTATTAATGTCCTGGACATGTTGTACTCCACCTGCTGAATGTCCCTGTTTCTAGAAGAGCTAGGTGGAATTCTTGTGCCATTACATAATGGTGGGGTTTTGAAGAGTTTTGAAAAGTAACTTCACTATTGCTTTTTTCTCCAGTCTGTAAAATCACTAAGCTGTGAAATCTTTATTGGCACTTTTTTGACCATGTATGAGATATCCACAGTATGTGCCAGCTATAAACATGCTGGGTTTTGTAGCTTTATTTGAGCCAACAAAACTCCTTTGTACCACTGGGGATTAAGGATTCTTTTTCTGCTAAAATTCTTTGTCTAAGAACATTGGTGCTTTATGTTTAAGTGGATCTGCAGTATATCTTTATTCTGTAAATTGAATGAACAACCCCATATATTTGTAGTTTGGCTACCATTCAACACAGCTAGGTCTGAGTATCCAAGATTAAAGTAGTCAAAGTCATGAGCAGTACTGCTGCTCTACTTAATTCATTTCAAACCAACCTTATAAATTGTTCTGGTACTATATACTTTCAATGATAGGGCATGTGTTGGGAGGTGCATGACCCATAGGCCAAGTAATGTGCTGCACAATTTTGTATCTTAAGAAAGTCATAGAAGTATGTATATCTAATAGTTAAAGAATGGTTAACTGCTTCTGTTCTCTAGGTGGACTCGTTTACGTAATAGCATTGGTTTTGCTACCCTTATAATGAATGATATAATTGAAGAACTGAAGTGTGTTAGGCCTTACTCCATCCTTCATTTGTTCTTATTTTAGGTCTTCTTGCAGTTCAAAAAGGGGAAAGAATTATCAAAGATACAAATGAAAGTTATTCAAATAATAGAGATCCTTTCTTCTCCTAGATAATTACTGCATTCTGATAGGGTATTAACTGACTTCTAGGTTTTTCTTGGGTTATATTAAAGGGAAGGAGGGAGAAAATCATCTTCAATAAATCTTCAGAGCTTTTCCCAGACGTAGTTTGGTGTAGCAGTTCATGTCAGAAACTGTGAATCTAGGCATCATATGCTGTGACAATAGGCCTGGTCTGATTCTGAAAAATTTGGACATCTCCACAGAAGCCTGATCCCTCGGGAACAATGCAGAAAGGCAGTGGAGAAAGTCTGGTGCCTCTGAGCAGTGATTCAGGCCAGCCACGATGCGAGTCACTGTGAAGCTGCCTGTTGCCTCTCACGGACCGTAGGGGGCACTAAGGATTGAGGATAATGTTCCCAACTTCAGCACCTCAGTTAAATGCCAAATTGAAGTGCAAGGAACCCAAACCAAACAGGATATCCTTTGGTGAATCAACTCCATGTCTTTATGTATGTGTAGGTGGTAGTATTTATCCACCTCCATAAAATATTTTGAGGTTGTTGAATAAAAGAAGCAGTGCCAGTACAACTATTAGTTTAACTTTTAGGATTCAGATTTTCCTTGATTTTGTAGAAGCTTGAGTTTAACAAGCAATTTATGTCTATCCTAAAGCCGTATGCAACTAATGGACCTAAACACAACCTTTTCAAATTCAGGGAGTATGGGTGCAGTTCTAATATTTCTTCTATTTGTGGTTTTACCCTATTTTCTATTACGAGAGCTACAAAAAGTGGTATTTCTAGTGGGTAACTAGACATTTCCCCAAAACCGTGTGCAAGAAGGTTCATTTTGTGGCTCTTCAACAGGGAAGCCAAAGTTGAGAAGACTGATTGACATTTAAGTCTTAAATTACATTCTTTTTAGATCCTAACTGATGTGTATACTCTTAAAATAAGAAACTTAGCCTGCTCTGTATGTACGGTGTACGTTCTGAGAAGAACTAGAGAACCAGAACCATACTTCTGTCTAATCCATTACGTTTCACAGAAGACCTGAGCATAGTTATTATTTTTATAGTTTCTTTCCAAGAGCAGTAGGAAGTAATGATAACTGCATCACAGATGCTTCACCAGGTCATACTGTCCCTAACTGGAACTGAACAAATGTCCCAGGATAGTGCCTGCAAGAACCTCCTTACCTGAATCATTGTGCTCTGCATATGGTGTAAGGATGAGGTCCTGATACTTGCAGTAATAACAATTGTACCGTACAATGTTTCAGTGCTCTGAAATGTTCATCACATAGCCAGGTAGTATCTCTCACAGCTGTTCTAGTGTCCGTGCTAAATTCTAGTTCAAGTAACACATTTTCCTAAACAAAAATTCCTTTTCACAGCTTCAATGATTTTGATTTCCTTTTTACAGGGTACCACAAGGCTTCCTGGTGATTCAGAGTAAAAGTGAAGTTTGAGACTCTCATTACAGGATATACTTGAATGACTCAGGACTTCTGTCATAACAAAGGACCCTAATTCTAATTCCTCATTCCTTTTTGGGCAACTAACCTATATGCTATAGTACATTTTTCGTGTGTGCTATATAGCTGCCATTTTCCATCTGAACGTGGCAGTTTCTTTTTTGCTTATGTGTGTTTAGAAACACTTTATCCGGTATTGTGAGCTCTCTGCTGATGAAAGACACTGTATAAATTTTTAGTACCAATAATGACTGCTCATTTCAGTATTAATTTACAAGAGTAGTATATGTATGAGTCACTGAGACCTGAAAGAGAGCCAGCATTGTTGGCTGCTTCCTGCTCTGTCTTATACGGAAAGAAACTGTTGTCAGTGGAAGTGGGAGTCTCCACCTTATTTGATTTCTTAGACCTATGGAATGGAATGCTATCGCAGTCTGTAGCATTACATGTACATCGCTCTCGCCTTCTGCTCGGCAGCAAAGAAGAAGATTCTAGTATGGTCTGTAGTTTTCATGCTAGAGATAAAACAGTTAAAAGCTTTTCAGTTCACTCTTAGCAAAGCAGAACAGTCCAACATAAAGAAACATTGCCAAGACTGGAATATCTGAACATCATCCAGTCTTGATGCTGATTTTGTGGTCTGAAACACCTCAGCCTCAGGATCACATGATCCAATAATACCGCGTGTTCAGAAGACAACCAGAAAAGACATGTGTTTCACTGCTGTGGAACTTGTACTTGTTTCCTTCTCCCTTAAATTATGGAAAATAATGTTCTTAAAAATGCCCTCGCAACTGTGATATCTCACTGACATAAATTTACCTTTATCATAACAGCAGTGGTCAGTTTGGCAAAATGTATAAATATATGCTCTTGAAATTGAGTTGTTAATGACATGCATATTAATCTGGGTAACTGCCAGCTTGCCTGTCCTTGCCAATGCCAGGTCCGCTCCTAAGTTTCAAACACATGGAGTATACACTTAGAACAGGCATCACTTAGCAAAAACAACCAACTGAAGTTGTGTAACTTAGATTGTCACTGAATATTGTAGCATACATCTGTTTTGTTCAGAAGCAGCTTGGTAGCCTAGCTTGCAAAGCTCAGACAGTTGAGCTCAGGCATCTGAAAATTTTGATCAGGATGGTTCATACCTGCAGGAAAATCAGGTGCTTTTTCATTTACTGTTTCTCCATTCTGAGGCATACAACAGCAGTAGATTCAAATGCTCATCTGACTTTCTTTTCATAGTGGAAAGCCTTTATAGAAGAGACCAGGTATGTTTTTAAAGGTGGAAATATTCCTTTCTGTATGCATGCTTTTTAAGACCTCTACCCACAGAATTGGCATAGGATTTTTTTCTGTGTTCTTCAAATGTTCACGGTCGTACCTGTCAGGAACCAGCAAGGGCAGGCCACTCTGTAAGGGAAGGTGAACCAGGGGCCAAGGCAGGCAGGATGGTGGCCTCACTGGTAAGGGTGCAGTCCCACAATACCTGAGAGTGAAGACCAGAGCAGGCCCAGTGATGGTAGCAAGGTTCAGCCAACAGTTCAGATCATCAGGCAAGCCTGTAGTGCTGGGACAAGTCCAAGATCAAGCCAGAAAGTCAAGTGAGCAGGTCAGGATCAGAGTCAAGTGTCAGGGAGGTAGCAGACCAAGCACAGGCATTCCTGCAACAGAATTCACACTGAGATTGAGAGCAAGCGCCCAAGCTTAAAAGCAGCTCTGGAACAAAGGTGGACAGGGCCCCACTTCCCACAGCCTTTCCTCACACTACTCTTCCTATGCAGCCCTCTCACTCCAGGTCACAGAGCTACATGAAGCCAGTGCTGAGCCTGAGCCATAGGCATCTAAATCATAGAATCACAGAATAACTCAAGTTGGAAGGGACCCATAAGGGTCATCGAATCCAACACACTGCTTCTCACAGAACTACCTAAAACTGAACCATATGACTAAGAACATTGTCCGGATGCTCACTGAACTTTTCAGGACCCTATTCCAGTGACCAACCACCCTTTCAGCGAAGAACCTTTTCTTAATGTCTGACCTGAACTTCCCCTCATGCAGTTTCATTCCATTTCCTCATCTTCTGTTGCTGGTCCCCAGAGAGAAATCAACACCTTCCCCTTCACTGCCCCCCTTAAGGAAGGTGTAGGCTGCAATGAGGTCACCCCTCAGCCTTCTCCTCTCCAAGCTGAACAAATCAAGTGACCTCCACCACTCCTCCTAAGTCTTGTCCTCAAGACCTTTCACCATCTTAGTCTCTGGACACACTGATAGTTTGACATTCTTCTTACATTGAGGTGCACAAAACTGCACATAGTACTCGAGGTGGGTCTGCAGTCCCAGGACAAGAGGCACAATTGGGGCCCTAACAAAGCTTGATACACCAACTGCATGTTTATTTAGTCTGAGTTGACTTGCTTTAATGTCTAGAAAACCATTAAGATCCACATGTGTAGTTTTGGGCACAGTAAGGTGAACTCTTCTGCTTATAGCTAATACAAATTAAGAAGGTGAACCCCAGTGTTATATGCCAAAACTTTTATATGAGCAGCCATCATCATGCTGGACCTGTGTTTGTAATTGCTCTGAAACATTTCTGTCAAAATTACCTGATTTAAAAACATCTACTAAAAACATGTGTTTAAGGTCTGCTTAAAGTAAACAAAGTAATCTGACAGATCTGCGTTAGGCAGCAATTACGTATGCACTAATGCTGGTAGGCCATTAGGGGAAGCAACTCTTAATTCAGATTGACTGTGGCTAGAACAGGATGTCTAAAATGTTCTTAAATATTTCATGCTCTGAAAACCCTAGTTTTGGAAATTGACACTGGAAGGTATCTTCTGAGTGGATTAGTTTTATTACAAGCTATTGTGGGAAACTGTGTCTTCTAATTCCTGTCATAAAACAATCAAATTCAACCTCTACACTATTTTTTCCTGTTGGAGGGTTTGTGTAGAATGTCTTTATTCTGACTGTTTGTACCATTTACATTTATGATCTAAATGTACATAAGACCAGCTTATAAACTCTTTTTTTTTTTTTTTTTTTTTTTTTTTTTAATGTCAGCATTGTCCTCTAGTTTCATAGAATCGTGGAATGGTTGAGGTTGGCAGGGACCTCAAGATCATCCAGTCCAGCGTGAGCATGGGTCATTGAGCAAGATCCTCAAGACTATGTCCATCAGGACTTTGAGTATCTTCACAACATCTTTGGGCTGCCTGTTCCAGTGTTTGGCTGCCCTCAAAGCAAAAAATTTTTTCTTACAGTGAAATGAAATTTCCTGGTTCATGGTCATTGCCTCTGGTCCTTTCTTTGGACACTAATGGGAAGAGTCTGGCTCCATCTTTTTTGCACCCCCTTTCCTCCCTACAAATGAGGGCTTTGTACTGATTTGTAAGATCCCTCTGAGCCTTGTCTTCTCCTGGCTAAACAGTCCCTTTACTCCCAGCTCTTTCACCCTTTCTTCATGTGACAGATGCTCCAAGCCCTGAATCATCCTTGTTGACATCTGCTGGACTTGCTCTCATCTCCTTGTGTTTTTTGAATGAGGGAGCAAAGAACTGGACACAACACTCCAGATATCCAACTTTGTCATCAATGCATTCCTTTTTATACCAGGTTTATTAATAAAGAATAAACAAAACAGATTCTCAAGATTAAACAATTCTACCAGAACTTTTCAACTTTATTTTTCAACAGTAACTGTTGTCATCTACCAGTTATTTACCTGCAATAAACCCTATTTGGTAAGCAATGTCTTCTGCTTACAGCATTTCTTTTGTTTAAAAAAAGTCTTTTTTGTCACAAACTGTGTTGGGTAATACGTACCTTTCCTAATTTTGTGCTTCATATCTTCCTCTTTTATTAACAAATGCTGTAAATACTTAAAAGCTAAATAACTTATTAAAAAGAACAGAAAAAATGTAAATTATTACTGGAAACTTTTAAATACGATTTTAATAGATGCTCCGGAATAGACTAGACTAGACGAGACTAGACTAGACTGGAATAATTTAGTTGGAAGGGACCTACAATGATCAACTAGTCCAATTGCCTGACTAATTAAGAGCTGACCAAAAGTTAAAGCATGTTGTAAAAGGCATTATCCTCTTAAACAGAGTTGGGTCGTCAAACACCTCTCTAGGAAGCCTCTTCCAGGGTTTGACCACCCTCTTGGTAAAGAAATGCTTCCCAGTGTCCAGTCTAAACCTCCCCTGGAGCAGCTCTGACCCATTCCCACAGGTCCTCTCACTGGATCCCAGGCAGAAGAGCTCAACACCTCCCTCTCCACTTTCCCTCCTCAGGAAGCTGTGGAGAGCAACAAGGTCACCCTCAGCCTCCTTCTCTCCAAACTAGACAAGCACAGAGTCCTTAGCCATGCTCCTAGGCCATGCCTTCCAGCCCTTTCACCAGCTGTGTTGCCCTCCTCTGGACACATTCGAGTACCTGAACATCCTTCTGAAGTGGTGGGGCCCAGAACTGCACAGAGTGCTCCAGGTGAGGCTGCACCCACCCTGAACACAGCGGGATAATCCCCTCTTGACCGTCTGGTTCTGCTGTGTCTGATGCACCCCAGGATGTGGTTTGCCCTCTTGGCTGCCAGGGGACACTGCTGACTCCTACCGAGCCTGCTGTCGACCAGCACCCTCAGAACCCTTCCTGCAGGGCTGCTCTCCAGCCACTCCTCTCCCAGTTTATACTGGTACCCAGTGTTACTCCATCCCACGTACAGGATCCAGCGTTTGAACTTGTTAAGTTTCATCCCACTGATGGTTGCCCAGTGCTCCAGTCAATCTCGATCCCTCTGCACGGTCTCCTGTCCCTCAAGGGAGTCAACAGCACCTCCCAGTTTGGTATCATCAGGAAACTTGCTAATGGTGCATTCAGCTCCTGCATCCCGATTGTTGATGAACAGGTTGAAAATCATTGGCCCCAGAATTGAGCCCAGAGGAACACCGGTGGTGACCAGAGCCCTGCCATCTGGCCTGTTCTTCACCCAGCGCACCACGAACCTACTCATCCCACAGCTGGACAACTTGTCTGGAAGGATGCTGTGAGGGACAGTATCAAAGCCCTCACTAAAATCCAGAAAAACTACATCCACGAGGCGGGTGACCTTGTCGCAGAAAGATATCAAATCAGTTAAATGGGACTTACCTTTTGTGAACCCACACTGACTGTGCCTGATGAGTCCATTATTCTCTAAATGTCTTTCAGCAGTACAGGGTATCACCCTGTCCACAATTTTTCCAGGAACTAAGCGGTTAGACTAAAAGGTCTGTAGTTCTCTGTGTGTTCTCTGACCCCCGTTTTGTAGGCTGGAATAACACCAGCTAGCTTCCCGTCAGTGGGGATCTCACCAGACTCCCAAGCCCTTTGGTAGACGATAGAGAGGTGTCATGCCATAACATCTGCTTGCTGCTTCAGAACTCTGGGACGAATCCCATCAGCCCCCCTGGACTTGGTAACATTCAGCTGATACACCTGGTTTCGTATAATTTCAGAGTCCACAGACGTGAAGTCACTGTCCCCAAACTTGTGGTCTTCCCACTTACAGGACTGCAGACATTCCTTCTCTTTATCATTATGCCATACCCAGAGCCTCACAACTTCTCTGTAAGAGTATCTTAGAGGGTAAGGTGGGATACCTCTTACCGGTCTGTGCTGTAATCTTCTTCCATTCCTCCTCATCCCTTGTCATGTTGGCTTCCTCCTGGCAGAAAGCAGACCCAGTACCTGCCATTGTACTAATCATGCCAAGTTGGCTTCTGTGCCTCATAGATGGCAGCAGATGACTCCACTGATCAATCTGTCTCTCAAATTCTTGAATACCCCTCAGTCTGCTCATGTCCCCCCTGCAGCTCAGCCACCAAGCAGTGCGGTTCGTCCGTCTGGTCACACCTCCCTCAGTCTTGCTTGCAATCACTTTCCACCTCCCTTTACACATGCCACAGCCGGAAACCTGGGTGGTCACATGCTTAAGCAGGAGGAATGTCTGTGTGGCTGCGTGGGTTGTACCAGGTGCCAGAAGCTCAGAAGAAGCAGGAGACACTGCTTTTTGCCAGGTCATCACCGTGCTGCCACACGCCTGCCCACTGCTGTGTGCCCGTCCACTGGGAATATATATGCTCTGTCATCTTTTGCAACAGTAGATGACACAATCTAAAAAAAAACATTTAAAGAGAAAATAAAGGCAGCTATTTCAGAAATAACAGATATAAGGAAAGGGAAAACTAAACATTAATTTGTATTCTAAAGCAGAAGGTAGGAATTGCAGAGAAGTGGTGAGAGAAGTACAGGAGGACGAGCTTATAGGTTAGAGCCGGCAGAGTTAAGGATAAGTAGGAGTTCTGATTATATTCTCTTCTAATAAAAGAATTGGTCTGTGAATATTTGGAACGTTTGGTAAATATTTATGATCTACAGCTGGAGAAAAGTCTTGTTTATGGCCTAATATGTGCGTGCATTTACTTATGAAAGGATAGGTCAGGTTTACATATCTCAAAAGGACCCTTTTCCAGGGAAAGAGTGATTCTGTGAAGAAGCTGGTTTGAAGCAATCTCACAACTACAATCAAACGAGGTAGAATAGGTGGTCACAGGAGTTTTCTTAGGCTGTGTATTTTGCGAATATTATATTGAATTGAAACCAGGGTTTCTAACAATTATGCCAATTGATGGTGCCATCTGAAGAAAATTTTTGACTCCTATACTTAGCTTTTATTCCCAATTAGAAAATGTTATTTTATCCCTCTTGCTTTTGAAACAATCTTAGTCTATAGTGTTTTCCACTTCATAATGACCCTCCAAATTAAGGGACAGGATGTTTTTTCTATTCTGTTTCTTTTTATTTCCCAGCAAGACTATCTTTAATCTAGCTTGGATGATGAGGTAGATGTTCGTGCTCTCTGTCACATCTCCCCAAGGTGTTTGGTCTGTTATTTTGCACATTACATAATGTTTCCCAGAGAAAGACAATGGCGTTGGTGTCCTTTTTGAATGGAAGTGTTTCATAATGTGGTTGAAGACTATGATTCAAGCTTAACCTTTATACCACACAGATACTGAATTACCTACTCTCAAATTTCAAGACTCCTTCAGCCTAATACAACACAATGTTCTTGCATCTGAAACTTGCCAGTAAACTGTGATTAACAAAGAAACACCTGCATAACTAGGACTATTTCTTCCATTCAAAGTTTTGCTTAATTTCTCTCCTTGAATTTTATGCTTTTTCCTGCTCCAGTTTGCTTCTGAAAAGGGAAGCCTGCTCCCATCAGGCATACATCACAGGAGGCAATGTGTTTTCTCCAAGGAAAGCTTTCACTTCATCAAAAATACCAAGGAAGTATTCCAAAAAACAGAGGGCACACTTTTTCCTGCTCTGATTCAAAAACATTTTTCACATTAGTCACAGTCCTTTTCAAGGCAGGGAGAGGGGGGCCCCCTCATTTTCATTCTTAAAGCATTTTGAACCAAACAAGTATGTTTATACTCAGCCCTGAAGTTTTAACTACTCCGTGCTTGTTGTGTTTATTTAATTGCTCAAACATTTCCATTGGAAATTTTGCTCTCTCCAATTTGGAACAGAGAACAGAAAGACATGTGAGTTCTGGTGGTTCCCACAAACTGCCCCAATAATTGCATTGCCCACTCCAGCAGTGGAAAGAACAGCCCTCAGACTCCTCTGTCAGATGAAAGATATTCATGACTCCTGAACCAGTTCTGCCTTGCTGATGTTGGCATTGAATTTCCCATTAACTTGCATGGAAGAAGAATCAAACTCACAGAAATGACAGTGAGAAACACAATGCAAACTTTACACCCACAAAATCATTGCTTATATCAGTCTAGGAGAGGCAGGTAGTGAATTGTTTGGCTTTTTGGAAGCTGCTCTTGATTTTACACCACTGGAGGATCTACAGGAAAAAAACATTGGAGGAGAGCTGGAGGAAAGGTGTGTTTGAATTGTTGATGACTGCCTATGCTGAATTTGCATGTTGGGCAAGCGCTTTACAAAATGTCTCTGCCTCAGGGAGCTAACAAATTAAAACAGATGCACATAACCAAGACAGGTAAAACAAGTAGGAGGACTTCTTTGCACTGCATTTTCCCCAAAAAGCACAGAATACTTGTGTCCCAGTCGCCTATATCAGGGATTCAAATTAGATCCCATAATGCTACCAGTGGCTGGCTGGTGGGGAGATATTCTCACATATTCTTTGCTCTCTTTAACATCCTGGTAGTGCCAGACAAGTATAAAACAGCTTTAGTGTAACTAAGGATTGGGCTGCCCCAATGGTAGGTTTGTTTCTTCTTTCACAGGAAATGCCTGTATTAATTTACAAACACTCCCATAAATCACAGCTGGAAAAAAATGTGTAAGCTAAATATCTTCACTTTGCTGCCTTCTGGTAGAAGTTGAGGCCTTATTGGATACTTGCCCTTCGGAGAGAAATCAGTAATGTGATGTTTGGATATCCAAGTACAATGTCTGCATTTACACTGTGTACATCCTTCGTGAGAGGTGCTGATAAGCCACACCCAAATAATTCTGTTTTCTCATGAATCTTCGGTCCTGATTCCAGTCAATTGCCTGGAAGCAAATTTCAACAAGACAGTGACTAGGACTACCAATTCTAGGCTGTGCAAGAGTTCCCCACAAAGAACCTGCATTATAAATAAACAATATGTTACGCATTGTCCTACATGTATTTCTGATATGCTGTGTTTACCATCTTTCACCCTAAGTTAAGAATGCATTAAAAAAATTATTGAACACAATATGGTAAATTCAAATGTAATAATGTGGTGATTTCATGAAATGCTATCAGTCTCATGCTCACATAAAAATATTTTTTTATTATTTATCCTTCAGTTCTTAGAAATGTTGACCAGTTCGCTAATGTGGTCAGTAAACATGAAAAGAACATGAGATTCTGACATTTACCTTCTGCATTAGAGTGCATCGCTTTGTTCACCACCTCTGAAATATTTTCTTCTAGGCAGGTTGCACTTTGGTCTTGGTTGCACTTCTCCTATATTTGGTGTTCAATACAAAAACTTCTTTGACTGTAACTTAGCCAGGAGTTCTTCCATGGCCCCACTTCTCTGCTAACTGGGGAAGTCTATAGTGAGAATGCTACACAATGGCGTGTGCTGATGTATTTTTAACCCCCTAATTTTAATAATACACGAGAGAGGAAATTTCAGTCTTATTGTCAGGGATGTTTCTTCTGGCAGTTTTCACTTTTACACCCTGATAGGACATTGAATTGCATAATCACAAGACATCAGATATCAAGATGTAATATGATGCAGTCAAAACCGAACTGCGCTGTTGTGTGTAATAAGTCATGCATATATATAAATACATGCATATAAATATATGTCTATTTACATACATAATTGTACACATACACAGATATATATAAACACACAGAGAAAAGTGTTCTATCATACCGTATTTGGGCATATGTATTGTACAATCATTCGATACAAAGGAACACGTAACAGTAATGTCTGTCACTGTTGTCTTTAAAGGCATTTGGGATTATCCTGTGTGAACACCAGAGGAATTTAGATTTAATGTCTGTCCAGAAAGTGGTAAAATAAGAGGGAACTTAATTCTACAACTGCAATTCTCAGTTACGCAAAAGTTTCTTTAAGGTGGGCCTAATTGCATATACATTTATGCCTCCTTTAATGTCCTTGTATATTGTCTGAGTGATATAGAGGGGCCATAATGTGGATATGTCTGCCTTTGTAGGTAGTATTATTGCATTTATGTTAAAGGTTTTTGTTTTGATTTTGGCTTGGAAGGAGATTTTGGTTTGGAGGGAGGTTTGTATATAATTATCTATTACTTGTTTGGTTAACAATTATAGCATAAATACAATGCATTAAATAACCTTACAGGCTGCTGAAACTAGCTCATACCACTTCAATTTTCAGACCACGTCAGTATTATTTTAGCATTATTGTATGAATCTTTCTCAGTTACGATTTGAGCTATTTAAGAATGTTATTCTTATTGACCAAAATTACTTCAACCATTGCATTTTGCTTCTTCTCATAAAAAAATAAAGGACAACGTTGTGGAATACTTCCTTTTTACAGTCTTCATTTCCTTTTATTTAGTGATTTGATTTCTGCACCAATTTAATTTTGTAGTGTATAAGGATACGTTAGTGTCTCTTTAAATCACTTGTGAACCTTTTAATAGCACCCTCTGTGTTTATAGAAGCTGCCAGAAACCAGTCGGAGCAGCAGCATGCCCCCAGCTATATCTTGCATGTTTGTGTATTATTTACTAAGTGCGGCTATTTGGGACTTGTTTATACCACATGGTTTCTTCATGCTGTTTTTGTTGTGGAACAAGGAAAAAACATGTATAATGACCCACAGCTCTAAGTACCTTTCAGCTTTTAGCATGCTTAAAGCCTACAAAGTTTCAGTACGTTCTTCAGTTCATCAGAATTTCCAACTGTGAATGCTCCTATTTACATATTCTCCCACAAAAAATAAAGACACTGTAGGGACCAATATTATGAAATCCCACCTACATTGTTCTTCCTATTTCCACTCCTTCTATCTCTCAGGCCTCATCTTTTTTGACCGCCTGCAAGATAAGAGGGACGATGTAGAGTGCCTGGAATGTTTCTAAATCCAGGAACTAGTAGACCAAAGAGGGAATCAGATTCCAGAGCCTAGGGCCTCGCATGGGGAGTACTGTGTTATTCTTGAATTACAAAATAGTTTGGAAAGCATCAGGTTTGGGCCTCTGCTTTTCGGCCACAGCTATCTAACATGTGTCGTGATAATGTACAAGAAATGTAAGGAAGAAAATAAGGAATATGTAGTTCCTTTGTCTAAATATTGGTTAGCAGCTCTAATTCTGAAGGCTAGAAGGTTTTTCTCTTCAAACATAACTACATCTTCACAGAGAAGATTTAATACGTTTCTTGATTATTAAATACAGTTGATTGAACCCAGCGTTTAGCTATTCAAAGAGGAGAATTCTAAACAAAATAACAATTGGTGTAAAAATGTGAAGTGTTCATCTCAGGGAGACGGTGACATTTTCTATTATTTGCCTGAGATTTCCTCTTTCTATAACACCTCATGCAGTGGTAAGAGCCAAGTGTTTGTACTGTACTTTGGTCCAATACTGCAGATGTGTGCCGGGACTGTGGAAGATACAGGCTTCTTTGTGTACTTGGTTGCGGTATCACATTTCTTACACCTGTTTCCCCTTTCCTAAGAGATGTAGTTAGAATGTAGAAGTTCCATTTTTTTGATAAAATTTTACAAAACAAACAATTACATGAGTTCAGGGCAGATTCACTATGCATAAAGCAGAAATTGAGAGGAGTATGGTTTGGGACAGTTTTGACTTAGGTCAATTTTAAGAAAGTATACTGAGTTTTATTTTTCATCTTTTTATTAGCTTTACATTCTTCCATATGAAAGACCATGTACCACTACCACCAGTGAGTCAAAGTGTTTTTATTTGTGAATTCCTTAGTGAAAGCTAAAAGATCTCCTTTCCTAGATTAGATTGCCACCAAATTTTTAGCAACAAAACAACTGGCTACTTGGAACTCTCCTGTTTGTGACTGTTAGTATAAAATAAAGTCGGATAAGCATTACAGAATAAGTCTGTTTGTGGACATTCATATTGTGTAAACAGGTTTTCCTGTTTACAGGATCTACTTCTAAAGTGAATTAAAGGCAGCAAAGCTCAGTTTTGGCTTGGATGCTGAGGAATTTGGAGCTGCCATGGCTATTCAGTCCTTTGACAAATGGTTGTGAAATGAACTTCTAATTTTTATGCCAAGTTAGCTCTGTAGACCATTTTGCTGCTACGTATGTAAGTGCCAGCCCAGATGAAGGGGCAGGACCTGTGTGCTAGCATTTCCCTATGCACGCACCACTGCTTCTCTTTCCTTGAGTCAGAGAAGTTCCTCCAACACACACCTTTCCACCTGCCAGGGCATGAAGAAGGAGCTGTGGTGGGAAAGAATTGCCAGTGTTGGTAGCAGCTGGCTGTTAAATTTGTTTGGCTGTAATGTCAAACTGCATCACCAGTAACCCACTCACGGAATTCGTCTGCCATACAACAGAATCACATCAAGTCTTCCAGGTCCTTTTGGGGATGAGGTAGGATAGGATTCTCCTAGATAGCAAGAATAATACAGAGCAATTGTACTTCAAAGCAAGGTTTTCAAATGGCGGCCTGTGGGCCATCTCTAGACTTCAGGGCACATCAACAACGTCTGACTCGAGCAGCTGCAGAGGAGTCTCCTTATCACAGACCTGGGTTACAATGTCACTGACCAACCCTTTCATGTAACACAGGGTGAAAAGCTTCAAGAAGGTCCCATTTGAATCAGGTCTGCTAGGCATCACGGTACCTACCACTTGCATTTTCAGCTATTCCAAGCAATGCATAGTGCTGTCAGCAGTACTGGTAGAGGTCAGAGAAGTCTGCTCAAGCAGGCATCCACAACATGTTTTCCTTCTTCTGGTACAGCATACAGGCTGAGGAAGAATCACTTGCACTGTCATGATATGCCAGGAAACAGCTGTGCCCTGAGAGATCTGCTCCATTTACTCATTTACACTGTGCACAGCGTTAAGCATTTTGTTTGCATAGACTTCTCTCTCAAGCTGATGGCACTGCAGCCCTCCAGCTAAGGAGGGTCCCCTTCCAGAAACAGAGAACTGTTCTGTCCCAATGGTATCCCATCCCATCCCCATCCTGAATCAGATCCCATTCCTGGATGGTTTTACACATGCCTCTTGCCCTACTTCATGCACTGGATTTTTTCTCCTCTGCCTCTAATTCAGATGTGGCTCTACCAAAGACGGTGGTATTGTGGTAGTCCAAGTATTGGTGGAAGGATTCATCTTGCTTACCTGCTACAAGTAAGTCCTAATGGCTCATTACAGCTGTTAGAAGTGCCAGTTTAAGGATGAGATTACCTAACCCAACTCAGACATTCAGTTTGGGATAAGATGAACCGTAGTGCTGGAAATGCCTAGCTGTTTCCACAGTAATGATAACAAGACTTCATATGAGTAGGTCATCCTTAAACATCTACATAAACTTTGGTCAATCCCAAATGTGTGTTCTGCTCTGCTCCTCCTTCTTCTGATGCTGTACCGTAACAGCCCTCCCACCCAAAATTAAGTGACTCCTCCTCATTGCTCCCAAAGCACATGTGGGTGCTTCAGGCACACATACTCTTCAAACTGTACAACTTAAACATCTGGTTTAGTAGCCCCCACAACAAAGAAAATGGTGTTCAGAAGACATTTTTCGTCCAATGTAAAATGGATTTGCACTGTATAGTTTTCATGACCAGGCTAGGCTTGGTTTTCACACTATGTAACCATTTAGTAAAAAAGATTCTCTCCTTGCCTTCAGAAATAAACACAATTTTATGTTCCTATGTTTTGTGTTTCAGTATAGATTTTGATACTTTCTCTGCCTGCCACTTTCCAGAATGACACTGTGCTTATTGAATTGTATCATGAACTACTTGGTATTGCATAAACAGCTTTGAAAGCAATTTATAAACCAGAAAGTAACATCCAGGAAAGCCTTTATAAATACACAAGAGGATCTTTTCATTACATCTGGAAATTAAAAGCATTTGTATTGAGATCATATGGCAGAAACTACGGAACCAATTTTTAACATGCATGCTTGGTTAACCTGTGTGTCTATAGAAAAAAATACCAATAAGGAAATAAAAATTTACAATATAAAAATAAACATTTTTGTTGTCTTCTAATAAAACCAGTTTTATTAATGGCAGCATGTTGTGTACAAATGTCTATATGAATTTGAGTTATTGCACATTGCATAAAGGAGAATAGTCTGGTCTCTCAATTCGGCGCTGTCCCACTTAACAATAAAATTAGGTAGAGAATGCTGCAGCATCCTGGCAACAGAATCTCCTTGGAGTCCTATGATGAGGAGGTGGGATTTTGTGCTCTCGTGCATATCTATGAAGCAAAGCACACAGAAAGATGTTTACCAGCTAAAGCAACATCAGGGTGCCCATGAAATTGCTTTTCTTACTGTTCTTTCTATAGCAGTACAACTCCTTCCTGAGTCCCACTGCCATTATTCAGGCCCCTCACAGGCCTCCCTGCACAGTGTGGCGTACGTGTGCTTTTGTGACCTACAGAGGAGAATTGCAAAAGTGCTGAATGACCCAGAGCTGCCAACGGGGATGCGCAGGGCAATCTAACTTTGGCTTGCTCTCACTTTCCATATCTATTTCACAGAAAGTGAGAGTGCACCATTTGTGAAATTATTTCTGCTAACTGTAAGCACTGTAGAAGTCAAAAGACACAAATCAATATATAAGCTGGCAATGTTTTTGAGAACCTCTGTGAGAGTCCCATATCTTGTATCTTCTCACTCAGTCTCTTGTCCAAAGCCAAGGAAACACATAGGTCCAGAGCCTGTGCGTAGGAGCTGCTATGCCCCACATGAAGGAAGTATTTCTGTACACAATGTAATGCCTTTTGAGTATTTCTGCAGGTGCTTAAGTTGTCTTCTTTTTGGAAGTCAGCAGCTTGCCTCAAAGTATCCTTGAGGTAGCCCAGGGAGATGTTGGTAAAAGTAATTCTTTTTTCCGGTGTATATAATTCTTGCATAACAAAATCACATATTTCGTTTAGGCTTTGAAAATAACCGTTTTCATTTTCACTTTGTTTGATTCTTGCATGGATAAATACCTAAAACGTTGTGGATGTCCCCTAGGGACAGATATTCTTGGATTGCATGGGATAGCTTTCACCTTTGATAGTAAACTGTCATCAATTTTTGTTCTGTTGTGCCATCTATTTACCTGTTCATAAGAAAAAAGAGAAACTGATTTTCTTCTGCTGTCCTACACCAGACTAAAATTAACTCTTTGTTGTATCTATTAAACTTACCTAACATGGAAGTAAAAAGTTAAGAGGTAAGCGTATGAGAACCTGACCAAACTCATATCTTTCTTTATCCTTACAAAAACTTTTCAACTTTAGCTAGTTTTGGACATGAAAAATGTTCACTTTAAAAAAACTAATCCCTATTTTCTGTTGAGCGTCAGTAAAGATTTGTATAAAGAACTCCACTTTAGTGATTAAAATATGAGCATGTGTATTTATAAGAAGAAACTACCCATCTACATGTAGTTTTAAAACCATGATGTGGTGACTAACCACAGGATTCAGTGCACTTAGAAATGACTGGAAGGACTTCTATTAATTTCAGTAGGTTCTGGATGAATTGGTGCTGTGGACCTCCATTTTGGGATATGGTCTGGTTTAAGCTCAGGTATATTAATGAATATAGATGTCTTCCTGTGTTCACAAGTGTCGTACTTCAGCATTTTAAAGAAAATAAAACAATGCAAATGGACATTCTCTCCTGCATTACATGAAGTTCTGTTAATATTTACTTTGAATGGCTGTTTACTTAGCACAGCTACTGTGGAGCATAGTCCACTTTGACCACAGAATGACATTTCTAAGTGCTGAGTAAATGGCTAAGGAATTACAAAATTAGTTGTTCAAAATTTAGCCAAGGGAAACCAGTTTCTACAGACTGTGTGTATATTCCAGGTATTTAGTAGTTTCTTTTTCATTGCTGAAGTGTAACCAATCAGTTGCAAACAAAAGTGTCGCAAGATTTTGTCCCCCTATTTTTAAGAGAGATATTGCATTATTCCTTTTTTCTATAGTTTTTTTTAAAAAGTCATATTGGACAGGAAGCACTAAAAGCATACCTCGCTGAGGTTTTTTATGCTGTTTATATAGTACTTTCCATGCACAAAAATATAATTGTGAATCCAGCAGTGAGCACACACAGACAACAACCTATTAGGGTTTTTTTCTTTTTTCTCCATGTTTATTTTATAACACACTGCGCTTCTATTTATAGGCTAATGTTTCACAGCATAAACTGCCCTGGTTTTGTGCAGCTTCCTCGTCTATAGAAAGCTGGTTGTCCGGTGCCCACAGTCCTGCTACTTTATTCATTTATTTTCTCAGCTTTCTTTTGGTTGAGGAGTAATTCTACATATGTGTGACTGATGCAGGACGCTTTCAGGTGAGGAAGGTCATTCTGACTGAATGCACTGTACTCAGTACATAAGTAATTGCTGATTTCGGCTACATGGTCCTAATGTGGTTGAACATCACATTATCAATCTTCAGAATAATAATTAGATATTAATCTTTAATAACCATGTATTATCAGTTATCATCAAGCACGAATTTGGGGATATTGGTATATGTTTGGGAGTAGGGCCCATATTTTGTCCATATTATCACGTTATAGGAAGGTTATGGGACCTTCCTATGGGAAGGTTATATAAAGTTCCCCCATAGTACTGGCTTTTAATTATTGGTCAGTTTGTGTTTCAGTCAATAAATCTGCTTATAAAATAGTTGTATTGTGAAGCAGAATTAATATAATCGAATGGGTTATTCCTATTGTTGTTATCACTGGGTTGCATAATGAGACTGCCTGCTCATGTGGAAGGTGAAAGCTAAGTTCGTGTGGATTTTTTATAATTAGTTGCTGACAAAGGTAGTTTGGTGCTTCTTGTGCTCTTCTGCTGGTAGTCCTTTCAGTCTGGAATGTATGGCAAAAAAAGTCCACCATGCCTTTCAGCACCAGTTAGCTCTAAATATGATTTTGTGTTTAACACCTACCCTCATGTTCTCACAGCCATGCTGACTGGCATACCTGTCTCTACGGCGGCTGTCATGCTGAAATATTGGATTGTCTATAACTGCAACCACTCCTGCGTTAACTCAGGAGCAGGGAATAACCTTTCGTGGGTGAGGCTGAAAATCCTGATTCTGGGTGCGCTGCAGCCGCGGACAGACAATGGGTGAAATCTTGGCTTCAGTACAAGCAAGCGGCAAAGATCTCACTGCCTTCTTCAGGATAGCCAGGATTTCACTAATTGAGTATTTGAAGTACTAATCCCTGTCAAAGGCTGGCTGTTGTGGAGTGGCTTTGGCAGACCAGCAGCTATCCTTCTGCAAGCCTTTCCCTCCTGGCTGATGAACTGGAAGCAGCACCTCCTGTCAGGCTCTGATAAGAGACACTGACTGAGGAGTGCTGTTTCGGGGTGCACGAAGCAGCAGCACAGCTGGAGTGAAACTAAACGTGATAGGCCCGGTTTCAACATGCAGGCCTGATTAAAAGTACTATACAGTGAGCATATTTCAATTAAATTTGAGTTGAAACAAATACATGTATTCAACAGCATTAATAAGAAGAGATGCGTGAAAGAGTCAATGATCTCAAAGGTTTTTTCCAGCCTAAATGATTCTATGATTCTGTTATGAGAAAGGAATACAGTGAGCAGGGTTGTGGAGGAAACACGAGGATAAGAACACTTTAGTTAAGATTTGTATTTATATGGAGTTGCTCTTAATCTTTGTGCTTTCTCATTCTTATTCCCATTAGTGTAGTCTGACAACCTGCTGCAATCACTATTTTACAAATGGTGAAACTGAAACAAATGCATGGTGAGGATAAGACATACAGGTTCAAAATTAGCCTTGAAACGTGGGTGCCTCAGAGGGAATCCTTACTCCTCCTTACTGCCTTTATGCTGCCCTGCACCCCTCTGGTGCTTGTGAGGCCACAAAGGAGGATGACTCAAGGAGCTAATCCAGAAGATATGGGAGTCCCCACAAGTGAGTATTTCTGCCAGTTTAGCCCTTGGCTGTATGAGAAGAAGAAAAACAGAAGCAGCTCATGGGAGAATCAGGTGGGAGCAGGGCACCTTTTTTACCAGCAGCTAGCTGGCTGATCAGTTTTGCCACAGCATGAAACCTCACTCTTGGTTATTCAGAGCTTGGCTTCAGGTGTTGATGGCTTCATCCAGAAAATATCCCATCTGACTGCAAAGAGAGCTGCAGGTGTCCAGCACTTTTTTAAAAGACAGACTCCGTGTCTAAGGCAAAGCATCTGGAATTAGAAGCTGCTTTTGAATATTTGGATCTTTGTGATTCACTCAGCTAAGGAACAAGCCAGTGGCAGTCTGAAATACATCTGCTGCCTCCTGCCTCTCAGCCAGGCTCCCTGTGCAGTAATGCTCATGCTAGACCCTGCCATCTCCCACATACTTTGTGACTCATTCTGTCCCTAAAATTGTTTTCACCTGGTGTTTTATTAACAGTGTAATGGTTAAAAATATGGCCTTCAGAAGTGTTTAATTAAACCACAATAATTTTCTTATCATAAATCTCATAGCTTTTATCCTTTGCATGCTCCCAAGTACCTGTATTCTTCCATGACATTTTGCCCTTGACTCTATTTAGCAGCAATTAGGCTCAGATGCACACATATGGGGAGGATGTAATGTCCATCTCCCTTACCCCCAGTTCTTTCTTGGTATGCCCAGTGTACTCTTCCATATTGCTGATAAATACATCTTTAAAATTCCTTCCTTTCATGAAGCTCTCCTCTTGTGCTCCTCAGCAAAGGCACATCACTGTTTTTTTAATTTCTGTACTGTTCTGTGTTGCTAAGTCAGAGCATAATATCTTTAGAGCTGGCACATTGTCTGCGTGCTTTACTACAACAACAAAGGCACCTGCGGCCCTCATTAATATTACTACTGCCGTCACTCCCTGGGAATCCTTAAACTCTTATTCCCCTTTACAGCGTAATCGATTCCCTGTGTATGGGTTTTGTGGATCTTCTGGCATGAAATTAGGCAGAGTTGAGTTTATATGTTGAGTTGACATGCATATCACATGGATGTAAGTAAGACGGAAGTAAGGTGACTAGCTGGCCAGCTAGAAATTTCTCTGATCGAGTAGCCATGTAGGATTGCTTTGGTGATAAAGGCATAATATTTACAAAGAAGCATGCTTGCATAATGTAAATATTGTGAGTATTGTGGGCCTTAAAATGAACACTGCACTTATGTTTGTTTCACTCCTTCCCCTCCAAATGTGTTTGGAGATTGTGGTTGGAGGAGAAGCACAAGATTGATTCTGACTTTTTCCCGAGAAGACCTGAGAGCCACTGAGCACTGCGGAATCTTGCCCTTTGCTTGCTCTTCTGCTGTCCAGTAAATCTTGCTTCTTTGCTTCATAGCTTGTGTCCTGGGCATTTGGATTGTCTTCTGTGAAGGAACATTTGTGGACTTGAGCTCACTGCGGACGAAGAAGGATCTGAACTTGGATATCCCACCTCAGCTAAGTGCTCTAGACATTATGTTGGGTAGATAAGTTACCTGCACCACCAGGACCGGGGCCTGAGAAGGGTAACAAATACAATTGCATTTTGCAAAGGATCTCTGTCAGCTTCAGTTAGGCCTGCTTGGAGAACATTTACTGAGCAGGGCTTATGTGTCACTCTCCAAGTTTCTGGGTCCTGCGGTGCTTGTGTAGTGCTTGCTGGTTTGGTGTGAGTGGTCACAAATCAGATAGTGCTTATGGGATGCTAAAGCCCAAAGGGTGTGAGCCTAATTTATAAAGTGACCACTGTGTGGATGCAAGGTGTCATCGTAGACAGGGACTTGAAACACCTCAAGCATGCCTAAATCTGATTCTGATTGATCAAATCCATTGCGAGATCTGACTAAAGCTGCAAGAAGTAGCAGGCAGAAGAGGTGGGAGCAGAATCCGGGGTATTGTCTGGACCAAACTCTTCTGCTCAAAGCCCCACTTCAGCAAAACTTGTGTATGTAGGTCTGAGTGTTTAAGTTCTGTTGGCTGCTACAGGGCTTTGTTGCGCTATATTAGTCTGAAATTAGATTCTTTGTTCGAAGACATTTACCATTTCCGATTTTGATTCCCAAGATTCACATTACAGAAAATTAAAAACATCAGTAGGTCCAGGCTGTCCATTGAGCTGATCGATTGAGGAGTAAAACTTGTGTACCATCCAAATGGGACGCAATTTATTCCCAGCATTTCAACCTTTAGCACTTCAAAGAGAAGAGTGGAAATACATTTTTAGAAGAGGGATTTTTTATTTTTTAGAAGGAAGGATTTGCTTTTCCTGCAAATTCTCAATTATAAAGTATGACATTGTATGATTTCATTAAAAAAACCTGATTCATTATCAATTGGAGTACTTGAATAAGCAGCCTCAGGTGGAAAGTTTTTGGAGTGACATTTCACATACTGGAGTGCCATAATTTTACCAATATGCTAATAAGACTTTGTTAGGCATTCTAAAAATAGATTTGGGGTTAAGGTTTGTGTTTTAAGTGAGGTTTCAGAGACAAAGTACGTATATCTGTGACTAAATTATACATGTAGAAATACATATCTTTTAAAGTGAAATAAAATTTGGTACTCCTGTATCTTCTGTAGCTGAAACCAGTGAATTCAGATCCTTTCTGTCAATCATAAGTGATAGGAGTTTCATACTGTTTATGATTTTGTGGACCAAAACTATTGCATTCACAGCTCTGGGGTGCCTTGACTCCTACCACCAAGAAACAGTTCCTTTCTGTGAAAGCGTCTGATCTAAACCCTGCAGAAGAAGCTGCAAATGGAGATGAAATCAGCTTCGTCAATGACAGCTAAGCTGGCAGCCCATCTTAATTCTAAAAGAGTTACAGTTGCCTCCCAGTTTTATGGTGTTTTTGTGTTTTGTGTTATTTTTAATTTTGTGGAAAATACACAGTACACTGTAATGATGAGCAAAGAATGTCAAGTGTTGTTCTGGATTCCTGGACAATTACACCAGTCGTGGTAATGGCAAACGTCTGAACTACCAAGAAATGCCAGAACAGGAAAGCCACCACATGTTCTTTCTCCTGTATTTCTTGGGTTACTAGCTGTGTGTCTATTTCACTAGGACAAAGGTGTTCTTTATTTTGTAGGTTTAAAACAAATGTTTATAATATATATTGTGTGATTTTACTGGTCTTCAGGCAATGATTAACAAGCGATAAGCTCCCCTGAGAGCAAAAACATTAAGTTGTTAACAAGTTGCAAAGTGTGCGCATGTGGAGTTTACAGTAAGATATTGGATGTCTGCCATAAACTGTTTAAGAGTGGCTGAGTGAAACCCTGCCAATTAAAGTCTGTGTTGTTTTGCCACTAACTGCAGTAGTTTGGGGTTTCATGCATTGGTGAGGGCTACTGGAAAGGGCTTTGAGCAAAATTCAATATTAGCAACCCGTTTTTCTCTCATTCGGGAGCTTAACCTAAAGGGCAACTTAGTGATGTCTTCATGATGGGTGTTTACAAGTCTTGTGACAAGAACTTGAGAAGCATTTAAACTTGATGAAAAATCTTAATTTAGAAAAAGTAGCAAGGTGAGAAAAGCTTACTGCTCATTGTCTCCTTTTTGGGGGACAAGACTGGACACCACCCTGCATTCCAGTTGAGTTACTTGTTTGGGAGAATGTAGTTCTTCCGACTTTTCCCCCTGCATGGAAAGTATCTAACCAAAAAAAGCTTCAATAGAAAGCTTCTAAGATGCTACATGCTCTCAGCAGTCAACCATATGCATGCAACCAGTCTGTGATGGAGTGCATGGGATGCAGATGTCAATCAGCAGAACGAATAATTTCACTTTGATTTCCTTAATTTTTAGCCTTCAGAATTATTATTCATTCTCATTTTAGTCAGTGATTTATATTTTAAATGCTTTTGGGCATTTAAATCCATTTGGGTAAGAATTTTTTCTGTAATAGGATCATAGAATTGTAGAACAGTTTAGGTTGAAAGGGACCTTAAAGATCACCTGGTTCCAACCCCCCTGCCATGGGCAAGGACACCTCCCACTAGACCTGTTTGCTTAAAGCCTCATCCAGTCTGGCCTTGAACAATTCCAGGGATGGGGCATCCACAGTTTCTCTGGGCAACCTGTTCCAGCGCCTCACCACCCTCACAGTGAAAAATTTCTTCCTGGGAGCTTATCTGAATCTACCCTCTTCCAGTGTGAAGCCATAACTCCTCGTCCTGTGACTACATGCACTTGTATAAAGTTCCTCCCCAGATTTCTCGTGGGCCGCTTTCAGGTACTGGAAGGCTGCTGTAAGGTCTCCCCAGAGCCTTCTCCTCTCCAGGCTGAACAACCACAGCTCTAGCCTGCCCTTATGGGAGAGGTGCTCTAACCCTCTGGTCATCTTTGTGACTCTCCTCTGGACTCGCTCCAACAGGTCCATGTCCTTCTTATGTTGGGGGGCCCAGTGCTGGACACAGCACTCCAGGTGGGGGTCTCACAAGAGCGGAGTAGAGGGGCAGAATCACCTCCCTTGAACTGCTGGTTACACTTCTTTTAATGCAGCCCAGGATACAGTTGGCTTTCTGGGCTGCAAGTGCACGCTGCTGGCTCATGTTGAGCTTCTCATCCACCAACACCCCTAAGTCCCACTCCTCAGGGCTGCTCTCAATCCATTCTCAACCCAGCCTCTATTCGTGCTTGCGATTGCCCCGACCCATGTGCAGGACCTTGTATTTGGCCTTGTTGAACTTCATGAGGTTAGCACAGGCCCACCGCTCAAGCCTGTCCAGGTCCCTCTAGATGGCATCCCTTCCCTCCAGTGTGTCAACCATTCAACACAGCTCGGTGTCATCTGCAAACTTGCTGAGGGTGCTCTCAGTCCCACCATCTATGTTGCCAACAAAGATGTTAAATAGTAACAGTCCCAGTACCGACCGCTGAGGAACACCACTCGTCACTGGTCACCGCTTGGACATCAACCTATTGACTGCAACTCAGCTGCAACTCAAACATCGTTCTCTGCAGAGGCCTGACCTCCGCTTTAACCGTCTCCCCAAACCTGGTTCCTGGGGGTGGGAAAGAAGGAGTCTGACAATGTGCCTGGGGAGGGCTCATCAGAGGAGCACTGCTGCTGCCCCCTTTGTCCTGTCTCCTTGCAGAGAGCAGCCTGGAGCAGGGCCTGGTGCCCGGGGATTGAGCTCCAGCTCAGCCCCCTGCAGCCGTTCCACCGGGGCTGGCACACCTGCCTGGCAACAGGGTCCAGGCCCACGACATGCAAAATCTTCATGGAGTGCGACCATACAGCCAGTTCCTTATCTGCCCAGTGGTTTATCCATCTAATCCATGTCTCTCCAATTTAGGGACCAGGATGTCATGCAAGACAGTGTCAAATGCCTTGCATGTCTGTTGCTCTCGCCTTATAAACCAATGCTCTAACCTTGTCATAGAAGGCCACCAAATTTATCAGGCACACTTTGCTCTTAGTGAAGCCATCTTGGCTGCCACCAATCACCTCCTTATTTTCCATGTGCCTTAGCAGAGTTTCCAGGAGGATCTGCTCCATGATCTTGCCAGGCACAGAGATGGGACTGACTGGCCTGTCGTTCCCCAGGTCTTCTTATTTACCCTTTTTAAAAATGGGGGTTTTGTTTCCTCTTTTCCAGTCAGCGAGAACTTCACCGGACTGCTACGACTTCTCAAATGTGATGGAAGTGGCATAGCAACTTCATCTGCCAGTTCTCTCAGGACCCGTGGATGAATCTCATCAGGTCCCATGGACTTGTATACTTTCAGGTTCCTCAGCTGGTCTTGGGCCTGGTCTTCTTCTACAGTGGATGGTACCTCATTCTGCCAGTCCCTGCATTTGCCTTCTACAACTTGGGCCATGTGGTTAGAGCCTTTAACAGTGAATACCAAGGCAAAAAAGTTGAGTACTTCAGCCTTCTCCATGTCTTGGGTGACCAGGTCTCCTGTTTCCTTCCTGAGTGGGCCCACATCTTCCCTTGTCTTCCTTTTGTCACTGATAAACCTGTAGGAGGCTTTCCTGTTGCCCTTGATGTTCCTGGCCAGATTTAACTCTATGTGGGCTTTAGCTTTCCTAACCTGAGCCCTGGCTGCCCAGACAATTTCTCTGCATTCCTCCCAGGCTACCTGTCCTTGCTTTCACCCTCTCTAGGCATCTTTTTTCTGTTTGAGATTGTCCAAGAGCCCCTTGTTCATCCACACAGGCCTCCTGGTGTTTTTGCCTGACTTCCTCATTGCCACAATGCATTGCTCCTGGGCTTGGCAGAGTGGTCCTCAAATATTAGTCAACTTTCTTGGCACCTTCTCCCCTCCAGGACTTTATCCCACTGTATTCCATTAAGCATATCCCTGAAGAGGCCAAAGTCTGCTCTCCTGAAGTCCAGGGTAACAAGCTTACTGCACGACCTCCTCACTACCCAAAGGACCTCAAACTCCGCCATCTCATGGTCACTGCAGCCCAGGCTGCCCTTGAGTGTGACATTCCCCACCAGCCCCTCCTTGCTGGTGAGAACAAGGTCCAGCATGGCAGGTCTCCTTGTTGGTTCCTCTATCATTTGGAGAAGGAAGTCATCATCAACACATTCCAGGAACCTCTTGGATTGCTTGTATCAATAGCAAAAGAAATATCTACTTCAGGAGCTGACAAACACTCTCCTTTATGTAACAAGAACTAGCTATGAAATGAAAGAGTTCCTAATGCATTTGTATCTCTGTATCCGAAGCCACTATCACTTGTTGACCAGCTATACAGAATGACTCCTGACAATGACTGGATGTTGAAACAGGCCAGTCTTCTTACCTTTACATATAGCCCTTTCAGTAGCTCATGTTAGACCCCTGTGCTCTGAAAATGCTTTTGAAATTCAGAAGTAAAGTGCATTCTGAAAGCTGCAGCAGTAGGCTTTGCATTCAGGTTAGCCAGGCCCAGAAAAAATGCCCAAATGATCCTGTCATATCGCCGTATTCTGGTGAAAGGATGGAAATGGAAGCACATCTGTTGTCATGGCACGCACAACTCAAAGCTAAATTGCCATGGCTTTCCCCTCTGAATCAGAAAACCTGAGGAAGTGCTGGTGGAGCAGTGTAGCTCTAAAGAAAGCATTATTTCTGTCATTTTGATGAACTGTTAGAGGGAAATTCACTTTGCTGATCAGATAGTTTTACAGGTGGCAGTTAGACATCATGCAGTACTTTTCTACAGGGGCAGATCCTTGATATTTTACACAGCTTTCTCTGTCCTAGTGAACTGAGGGGATTAGGGTGAATCTTACCAATGTATCTGAATACATGATAGGAGAGGGAATGACAAAGAGGGAGCTGGAGCATTCTCAGTGGTGTCCAATGACAGAACAAGAGGCAATGGGCACAAATTGAAACACGTGAAATTCCATCTGAACACAAAAAAATACTTTTTTTACAGTCAAACACTGGACCAAGTTGCCCGGTAAGGTTGTGCAGTTTCCATCTGTGAAGATACTCCAAACCCAACTGGGCACGGTCCTGGCCAACCTGCTGTAGCAGACCCTGCTTGAGCAGGGCGCATGAATTAGTTGATCTCATGAGGTCCCTTCCTGTCCTTAATGATTCTAACAGTGCCAGAGACTTAGGGTAGACTCTTTTCAAGTGCATAATTTCAAAAAAAGCCAAAAGAAATACCAAGGCATATTTCATTTCACCAGCACTGACAAATGCTAGCTGCTGTAAAATTCATAATGTTTTCTCTATCCACAGTTGAGTTTGATGTTATTGTGAATTCTGTACCTTTCTACCGATGTTACTGTGGATTCACGGTAATATAGCTTGAGGTGGGTTTTTTTTTGTTTGGTTGGATTTTAGCAAGCAAGATCTTAAATTATTTCTCTTGCTAATGCAACTACAAAAATAGATTACTTTTTGTCCTTTAAGTTGGGTGAGTGACCATTACTATGCCACTGAAACAATGCCACTAAAAACAGCTCATAAGAAAATGAACACATTTCCAGAAGGTAATCATGTCCTGAAATTAAAATGAAGGAATATTCTTTCCTGAAGAGGGAAATTCTATACAAGTGCAAAATCATATTGAAAAAGCTACGTTCTGAAGACATGTTGTCAAGGCAAGTAACATGATTATTTGATGTTTACCAAGAGTGCAGCCGGAAAGACGGATCTGCTTACACACTGCAAATGGCTGTTAGCGAAGAAAAAATTGACTGGTATTTAATACTGAAGAGAGACAGGTACATAATACTGAAGTTTTCATGTAAGCAGAAGTATGAAATATCAGTATAAGCTGACACTCTGTAATTCAGAGAGACACTTAAGAAAAAATGGTAGTCTCACCCCTTAAGCTTGCATTTTTTCCTTCATTTTTCCTGTACCTTAGTGGTTTTGGATATTGATGGAGGCTAGATAGAAACAGTACTATCCTTTTAAGTCTCATGTTTATGTATCATTTATCCAGTAGACAAAAATTATTTTAGGGGACATTCCAGTGTATTATTTCAATGGAAAATCTCACATCTGAATAGCCAATCTGCTGGTTTAGAAAATACCTACTCTGATAAATGCACTTCACTGTTTACAAAAATGTGTTTTATTCTCTCTCACATTTAATCAGTACATTAGACTGTAACGGTGCAAAGTCTAATAATGACAAGAATTTGGAGCAAGCATGCTTTGGCATACATTTCTTATGCAGATAATCTGAAATTTTCAGTAGTTAAACCTTCATGGTACCTGTGAGCATTACTGTTTTGCTTGTAGAACCTTTTTTTTTTTCCTCCTCCTCCCTCGCTTGTGCTTTTCTCTTGGAGGTACACAATTTTCCAGAAAAACAATGTTGTTCTTGCCCTAGAGATTCATCTATGCATTGTACATCAGTTTTAATGACATTTAAAGTGTTGACAGTGTTTTTTGGTAAATCAAAGTTTCTGACAATTCTTTTGATGGCACATTATCAAAGTATGCTAGTTGTTACCAATAACAGACTAATTCCTCCTCATTGTATTAATATACATTTGTGATATCTATATTGCATACCTATCATGTTCAGATGATTTAGAAAATATAGTTGTTGTGTCTGTGTAGCTTTGGTATTAAGGAGGTGCTGCTAAATAGTTTGGGGAATACTTCTGAGACTGTTTTGCTGCATGAGATGACTTTTTATTGCTAGTTTACTTGTTAATTGATTGGTGGTCTGTAAAAAAAAGTTTTACACTAATTCAGCATGCTTGATCTGCTGTTACAAAGCCAGCCAATCAGTAAATGGAACGCAAGCTAATAAATAATTGTTAATCCCCAAATTATGTCCAAGATACCAAAATGAGTATGCTGGCATATCTTTATATCATTCCCCTTTAAAAGGGCTGTTGCAATATTTGCCAAAACAAAACTGGCAAAAAAATGCAAGCCAATTTCAATTTTTCTGGTATTACAGTCAACAAGGAATTAAAAATAAATACTCTAATAATAATATTCATGCTGTGCTAATAATAAAAAGAAAAAGGACCTAGGGCTAATAACTGCCAAATGCAGCTCTAGCATTCATGTCAAAGATGATCCCCTTGCCATCTTTGCTTTTTTAAATTCAAGTTTGTTTAGCTAATTGGACAACATATGGCCCAGATTTTGGCTCCATTATAGCCTTGCCCATTTACAACACCAGCAGCCAGTACAGTGGCAATTCAGAAATACTGCCAGGACAGAGCTACCGTAGGCTGCGTCCTAACCATTATCTGCTTCAGGGATTCAGCAGAAGCTGAAGTGGCGAAGGCAGAGCAGCCGCGGGAGCCTGGGCCATGAACAACCTGTGGGCAGCCGTGCAAGGTGATCGTGCACATGTTGGTTCCCTGCTATAAGCTGCAAAGCTATGGGGACCACGCTAGCAGGGTAGTCTGTAAGTCTGTCACAACTCGTGCTGTGTAACAATGTGCCTATTGGCCTTTCTTCAGGATGAGCTGAACTTCTCTTGCACCTCCTCAGGGGAATGCCTAATTTGTCAGATATTAAAGGTCTCTCCTTGGATGCAATGGAAAGATTCTCACTGACTTGGTTGGGCTTTGGGACAGTCTATGACTAGCTGATGATCATCTTCAAAAGATCGCCATGGACATATGTGTATCATTTTCCATTTTAGAACTGTGATCTTCCAGCTGTGCTGCAATTACAAAGACCTATCAATTAGAAAAAATAAAAGTATTTTTTTATGCAATAAACAGCAGCTGATGCAAGCTATCAAGTAGGGGTTTTTTAATCGCCATATAAATAGAAGTTCTTAGAACACTTAACACATGCCAAACTTCATCAAAGTCTTTGGGAGTTTGGGACAAAAGGAATGCTGTCTTGTGACATGCTCTGTCTGATGTGCTTCAGATGCAAACCCCACTCTGGACACTTGCAATAACACACTTGTATGGAAAAGCAAACTCACTCGCCTTTTAGGATTACTTTTATAAATTGGCACTAAAAGACATTTCAGAAATTATAGCTGGAAGACTCAGCTGCATGACTAAAGCCTATGTAATCTGGGCCCTTAAGGGCATCATATAAGACTAGTAACAGTTATACTGTTAACACATGCTCCAACCACATGCAAACATGCTGCATTGTTTAAATGTGAAGGCCATGACAGGTTTTGATCTTTGCTGTACTTGTGAGTATGTTCAGGGCAATGGCACAGAACAAATCTGAGCTATTAAAAATTCTGCTACACACTTCCGTCTGCTGGTGTGAGTATGACTAACCATGAAATGGGATGGAAATCACACACAGGCTCACAGCTCAGTGCTGTAAGACAGGAAAAAAGAATCTTTTGACCAATTGCATCCTGTGAGCTTTTTTTCATGAAGTCTGAGGGGGCTTTTTTTAAACATCTGGTATATTAGGCCTGATCTTGCTGCTTACACCTCATTGGAGTTAAATCCTGTTCATTCTGTACTTGTTGGTTTCGACACATTCCACAAATTTTGGTAGCATTATATTTACCTAAATCTGCAGTACAGAAGATCAGAATCAAAAAGAATATCATATCATATCATATCATATCATATCATATCATATCATATCATATCATATCATATCATATCATATCATATCATATCATATCATATCATATCATATCATATCATATCATATCATATCATATCATATCATATCATATCATATCATATCATATCATATCATATCATATCATATCATATCATATCATATCATATCATATCATATCATATCATATCATATCATATCATATCATATCATATCATATCATATCATATCATATCATATCATATCATATCATATCATATCATATCATATCATATCATATCATATCATATCATATCATATCATATCATATCATATCATATCATATCATATCATATCATATCATATCATATCATATCATATCATATCATATCATATCATATCATATCATATCATATCATATCATATCATATCATATCATATCATATCATATCATATCATATCATATCATATCATATCATATCATATCATATCATATCATATCATATCATATCATATCATATCATATCATATCATATCATATCATATCATATCATATCATATCATATCATATCATATCGTATCGTATCGTATCGTATCGTATCGTAGCGTAGCGTATCGTAGCGTAGCGTAGAGTAGCGTAGCGTAGGGTAGCGTAGCATAGCGTAGCGTAGCGTAGCATAGCATAGCATAGTTTGGTTTGAAGGGACCTACAAGAGTGATCTAGTCCAGCTGCCTGACCACTTCAGGGCTGACCAGGGGTTGAAGTGTGTCATTAAGGGCATTGTCCAAAAGCCTCTGAAACACTGACAGACTTTGGGCACTGACCACCTCTCTAGGAAGCCTCTTCCAGGGTTTGACTACCCTCTCAGTAAAGAAATGCTTCCCAGTGTCCAGTCTAAACCTCCCCTGGAGCAGCTTTGACCCATTCCCACACGTTCTGTCAATGGATATCCAGGAGAAGAGCTCAACACCTCCTTCTCCACTTCCCCACCTCAGGAAGCTGTGAAGAGCGGTGCGGTCACCCCTCAGCCTCCTTCTCTCCAAACTAGACAAGCACAGAGTCCTTAGCCATGCTCCTAGGCCATGCCTTCCAGCCCTTTCACCAGCTGTGTTGCCCTCCTCTGGACACATTCGAGTACCTGAACATCCTTCTGAAGTGGTGGGGCCCAGAACTGCACAGAGTGCTCCAGGTGAGGCTGCACCCACCCTGAACACAGCGGGATAATCCCCTCTTGACCGTCTGGTTCTGCTGTGTCTGATGCACCCCAGGATGTGGTTTGCCCTCTTGGCTGCCAGGGGACACTGCTGACTCCTACTGAGCCTGAGCTTGTTTGACATACAACACAGTGAAATTGCCTGCTACTGTGCTTCTAAAAGGTGGTTCTTACAGAGTGACCAGCACTCATGGACTCCTACGCCCTCAAAAGCAGATTCCCAAGGTAAATACTCTGCTAAACAGCTCCATGAGTAGCTTAAAGTTTGTTCTCCCGAAGTCCAGGTTAGCAACCCTGCTGTCCTGTTTTCTTGTTACACAGAAAACTTTAAACTTAACCATTTCATGATTACTGTGGCTAAAATGGCCACCTATCTTCTCATCCCCCACGAGTCCTTCTCTATTCACAAATGTTAGAATATAATACCAGAATAACTTGAAATAGCTCCATGTTGAAATATGTAGGAACAAAGTGTTGTCCTGGAAGATCGAGCAAAGGTCCTGAATTGGTTGCAATAGTTTCAGTAGTTGTTCTGATTTCTAAGTGGCCACAGAATCTTGTGTTATTGGACGGTACAGAGAGTTATGGCTAAGAATAACCACAGCAAACAGAGATGGGAAAGGTGCATGTGATGAATGGAACAGCAAAAAATACCCCCTTCTGAAAATATCTTTCTTCATTCTATGGAATAAGAACCACACATACCTACAAAAAGCAGACAAAGTTTAGAAAAGTCATAACCAACAGAAAGGATAGAGGTGAGCATAGAAGAACACCGCAGAACTAGGAACTCGCGCTGTGACGCAGGTGTTGCTTTGCCTCGCCTTCTCTTTTATTTGCAGGCTTCTGATCAGCTGGGTCTTCTTCAAAAGATCACAGCTCTCCTCCTGTGCTCTCTGTCTTCTGCAGTAAGGCTAAGATTCAGTGGTTCCCCAGACAGGCAGTTCACGTATTCTCATCGGTGGAACTTTTTCACCTGAGTAGGCATAAACGAGCCCTAACACAGGCTCGGTTTAGTGACCAGGCCCTCTGAAGCACATAGCAGGTCACAGCGTAGAAATTTCCTCCACAATGAGACTGTGATTCTGCTTCTGGCTCTGTCGTTGGGGTCTTGAGGAAGTTGGGACTAGTTATTTCATCTTTGTGCCCTCCTTTCCCAGTCTGATGCAGAAGGGTGTGGGAAACACAGAGTTGAGCTCCAATGATAAAAAATACTAGGTTAAGTGTGAAACCCTGAAATTATTGTTATTTGGGGTTTTATTATTAATGTTGCTTTTATTCAGCAAAAATAATTGAATTCTGTCACTACTGATCATGGATTGATTGTCTGCACACACACATTTCATACAAATACTTGTTCATAAACATCTAAAAATTGCTTTTTACAATCAACTTAATTGCAAATTTGATACTTTTTTCAGTGATACTTCTTCTGACCATTCATAGAAAGCACTTCCAAAATATCTGAAAGTGTCTACAGTGAGGTTTTTTTATAAAAACAGAGTGTATGTGTACATTTTCAGTGTACACACCCAAGTGTTATTGTTAATTCTAATTACTATTATTTGAAAAAGTTATTTCCTGGTTCACTGCAATATGCGTCTTTTTTTTTTTCCTTTACATTAAACTTTTCTCAGCATTGCAATTTCCTATTAGTAAATAGTAGACAAAACTAACTACAAATAGGATTTTGATGGATATATACAGAGACCTGATGTGTAGTATATATGGCACCAGAAATAATAACTAATCAGCCAGCCTTTTTTTTAATAAAGAAAAAATCCCAATGCCTTTCTTTGCTTTTCATCTCTACAGCAAACTTGCGATCAGATATTTCTTTCCTGTGTGCCTCTGTGGTACATGTGTGTGTGTATATATATGTATCTATATTGGTATATATGGTAGGTTAAAACTGACTCCCAAGCATGTCACCTGTTTAGAAATGATTTTTGCCTTAAAACAGCATGGATAGTGAGGAATTCCCGCAGAGCATTCCAAAAGGAAATCTGATTTTTCAGATTGGGAGAAATGGCTGCTAATTCTAAACTACCATTTTCATTTATCTACTGCAGAAATGCACATTTTTCCCCAACCATAAAATTTTCTCATAATAGAAATGAGCCAGTCCCCAAGGGTGTGGTTATCAAAAGATAATCTCACCCCAATCTGATTAGAGGCATAAGGCTCATGCCTCAAAATGCTCCAGGGTGTGATTATCTTATGATAACCATACACTGTATCATGTCTTATTGATTAACTAATAAACCTTCAGCATTATTATTCAGAGGAGGAACTAAGATATCAGCAAGAGATCTGATTCTGGAATGGGAAAGATTCTTTGAAGCTCTCCAAATAACCTCTCTTGTCCCGGTTATAGCATCTCTGAAATTGTGGGGTCACCAGATGCCAGTTTTTGTTTCTTACTGGTGATCATATCAATGGTGTATTAAAACTGAACCATACCCAGATATATACTTATGTAAAGGCACATTTACACTAAACTGTTCCCTTTGCATTTATATTGCAGATTTAGCGTACACAGCAGAATAGAATTACATTCTCTGGAGAGGATTTTGTAGTCCAGACAGTAACTGTGCACTTCACTTGTGGCAGCTCTAAGTTTTGTGTATGGTTACAGCGTGGAGGGATCTGTGTTGTGCCGGGGGGGCGCCCCCTCCATGCCCAAACACTGCATACAAGAAGGGACGGTAAAGCCAGCCCTTGGGCTCCTGAGTCCCCCAGTCTAAGTGACCCAGAGCTACAGGCTTAGTACAGCTGTTTATCCCTTAAATCTCCTAAACAGTAGCACAAAGAGGCCTTAAACCAGTGCTGGAGCTTTAACTGCAAAGCCACCTCCCTCCCTCTGCAGTGTAGTTTGTTCTGTATAAAAAAACTCCGTAATGATAGGGGACTTGCTTGACCGGGCAATCTGAAGGCTAATGTCGCAGCCAGCAGATTCCGATCTCCTCTGCACCAGTGAAAAGCTGGAATTATTTCACCGACTTCAGTGGAGCAAAACCAGGTTAATAGATACATCTAAGATGAAAATATGGCTGGCGCATGCAAAAAGAACCTCACAGTGCAACTTCTACATGCTGATGGCAAAGAAGGCAATATGCCCCCTATGTTGAAAGTTAGACGCTTTTTTTGGGAAAAAAAATAGGCAGTATTTATATCTGTATTGCAGTCTCATCCTTAGATGAAAATTTAAAATGATTGAACATTTGATCAAACTTCTCATTTGGGGATGTGCAGCTTACACCTAACAAAGGGATCATTATACAGCAGTGCAATCCACTCCACAGTAATCCATGATAATGAATTTTTAGGCAAATTTGCTGTGTCTGTTTTGTTGCCATCCTCTGTGTTAATGGAGAATGTTATTTCTGTACCTATCTGGAGCTAGCTGGAGAGCTGTCATCCTGCCCTTTCATGCTGTGTGGCAAAAATAGCTTGCTGTTTCTACTGCCAGCACAGCTCCCTTTTGGCTAGTCACAGACGGAATGTGGGTATAGACTGGGCTCTGGAAACCTCTGGAATTTGCATTATCATGTTACCTACAACATCCTGAAGCAGGTTTACATTACTAGTAGCCAAAAATGTTCTCCTTCAGCATACTCACCGATGCTTCCACCACTGTGACAGTGCTGCCATTTTTAATTGGGAATTGCTAAAATCTCTGGAAGAGACGAGGTGTTAAGACTGTAACCTGTCTCCATTCAAAATTTCTTTCAGAGGGTGAGTGACCTTATCCCAGGGCATGCACCCATAAGAGAAGGGATAAAGGACCCTCTGGAGTGTCTGTCACTTTTGATTTACAACAGGGGAAGAGTCAAGATGACCAGTTCAGATGGGATGCCTAGTTTTTACACAGCCAGGTTAGCTGAGGGGATTTCTGCCTGTATTATAACCAAGTCTTAACCGGAACTTGGGTTATTAGTATACAGTATTCATTATTGCACCTCCTTTCCTGATCCCTATAGTAAATGCTGCTTTGCCAGGCTGGACGCTGTGGAGCTCTGTGCAGCAGAACTGCCTGTCTTCTGCACCTAAGATTTACTGCCAGATGCCAGGCTTGTTCTCAAGTCTCGTCCTTCTCTGTACAATGGTCCTCCTGAAATACACAGTTCCTGCTAAAGGCACATCCTAGTGAGAACATCTACCCCTTCAATGGTACCTTTCTGTTCCATTGTTAATTGCTATGAATAGGGTTCATCCTGAATCATAATACATATTCTTCTTGTCTTGAATAGGTTACAGTCCAGGTGACAGAAAGGGAAGAGGAAGGGCAGGTTTAGAAGGCCAGAAAGCAAAATGCACTCTTAAAGTGGTCTTTTTTAAAATGTCATGATATTTTATTGCTTTCTTTCAACTCTCTATGACAATTACAACTTTGTTTTTCTGTGGTGTCCATAAAGTACTTTTGCAAAAGTGTTGCTATTTTTGTCCATATTTTTGTAGTGGGAAATGTCATCTACTCTAAGTATAAGCTTATGTACCATGAGCTTAATCTTGTTCCAAGAATTCTTTTTTTTTGTTTTTTCTTTTTCAGAGAGGAAAAACCCAAATGGTCATCTTGACCACCAAAAATAAAGTCAATATCTTTCCATTCCCTGAAACATCCTAGAATGAAAAGCACATCTTCGTCACAGTGCAAAAGACTCCTATGCTCCTCGTTCTACATCACATGTCCTGCTCATCTTAAGCAAAAGCCCACTGGCTGAACTAAGCAGTTTTGCTCCCGTCAAAAAGATGGACAAGGAACCTGGCTTGCACTTGAAAAAGAGCTTTTTAATTGTCCCAAAGTCCTTTTGAAATTCAAGAACTGATCATCTGTTTCCAGCAGAATCATTTTACATGTGGAAAATTTTTAGCTGGATACAAAATCTCTACTCCTTCAAAATGCGAGGTGCATCATTATGACTGAAAAATAGTCTTGGGGCACTCCTTGCCAAATTCAGGTGTACGTTCAATGGCTGGGCTGGTGTTTCCCAGGCTGGTCGCAGATGTTTTCCAAGCCAACAGCAGACACTGTGAGAATGTCCATTTGCCTTCCTTTCTCTGCGTAAGACTTCTCTCCCTCTGCTCCTGCTGCTTATTTGCCCTGGCCCTCTCTGTGGGTTCCTGTGCGGTGTCTGCCACAGCGAGGCCCTCAGGTGTGAGCAGCGAGGAGCTCAGGACCCTGCGCAGCCTTTGGAGTGCTTCTAGTAGCTATTTCCTGACCCATTTCCCCAAAACCTTAACAATATTTTAAGCCTCTTGGAAGAGCAACGCATATAAGCATGTAGGCATAAAAGATTTTCTATCTTTAAAATGGTAATCCAAGAATTCATGTATAGTTTGTTGCCCACTTGAATGTAAAAGCATGCAGATAATCACGAAGGAGGATTTATTGTTTGTTTGCTAATTTGTTTGGGATTTTTGTTAGCATTATCCTAGGCAATATATTGGGTTTGGTACCTGGCTACAGTTACAGAAGCACTGCTGTAATTAAGGGTTAAATGCCAGTATCCTCACTATTCCCAAATGGTGCCTTATTCCACAGGTAGTTTCACTGATTCAGTAGGAAAACTTGCACAGTAAAATATTCTTCAATACCAGAAAAAGAATGAGAGCCTGGTCCCGTACCATTTGGGACACAGTTCTGTCCACTGGAAGCTGGAGTTTTTTAAAAAGATATGTGTTATTTCCATCGCTGCAACAGGAAATGCAACTACCTAAATCAACACATAAAAAGACAACCCATGGAGTTACACATGATGCCTAAAAGTAGTAATGCAAGAGAAATGGTACTTTAAATGCTGTACAGTGCTATTTTAAGCAGAGTTTTTTGGCAGATACTAATTTTTTGTAAAGACCACAAAAGTGTTGTTATTGTTGGATAAAAATAACAGCTGCAAAGGAGGCTGAAATTCTTTCTGAGATAACAAAGAACAAAGGAAAGACTTTGCAGAAGGATTTGTGTCAGCTTTAACGCTAGATTGTGCTCTCAGCTCAGTGGGCAGGGTTGCATTGTGTGACCACATTAGGCCATGCCCAAGGGGGGAATTTGGCCCAAATGGATGACCAAATCCAGGGCCGAGGGCCAGCAGCCAGTGAATGAATTGTCCTTTCATTGAAGCCCTCCAGAAAGGGAAGAGACTCATCTGTAAGTCTGTGTGCTCTGACAGAAAAGGGAGCAAGAGGGATTTCAGCCATGTCAGTCCTCTGCCCTGGGTGACAGTGCAGCCCAGCAAGCGCCAGCGCGAGCACAAATGAGTATATTGCAGCACAACACCAAGTACCTACACTTCTAAAGAAGTGGAATACACCTGAATGCCATTTTTAGAGCGTAGATTGTTTTTGCTACTGCTCAGAAAATGAGTAATATCCCTAATTGAAGTCTTTTGTTTCCAGGTCTAGGACCAAACAAAACACAATACAGTCCCTAGTCCCCTAAGCCAGAAATGGGCCTTTGTGTATGATGTGCATCAGTCTGGAATGTTTATTCTGTGCAAACCAAAGAACAACGGATAAAGCAGTTTGCTCATTCCTGAATAAGTTTGTACATCTGCCCTGAAGAGGTTCTTATCTTGCAGACTTCAGTCTACTGGCTTTTTGGTCTATGACTTTGGAAAATTATATGCTTTTCTAAGTCTTTAACACCCCTTTCTAACAGATAGGGCTGGGTCTGCACATTTTGGCAGTGCAATGTGGAATAAAAAAATGCAGATGTGAATGCTCTAAGAATGTATTTTTTTTTAATTACTGGAATATGCATTTCATTTCACTGCAAAGACAACATGCAGAAGGGACTAGTAATGTGGAGGTCCCTCAGGGACTGAGGCTAAGGTACAATACATCATATTCTGCCCTTGAGCAGTGGCCATGGGTCCCATAGCCACAGAGGCAGTGGCCGATCAAGCACCACTTTTGTGGGGTGCTAGGCTGAGTCAGAAGGATGCAACTCCCATCAGGCACAGCCAGTGCCAGCAGCCACGCACAGGTCACCAAAGTCCTCAATATCAAACTTATTTGGGACCTAGAATAATGCATGGGCCTGTGCATCATGGTTCTCTAGAAAACATGCTTTCTCATTTTGGAAACTGATAACATCATTTACCTCCAGTTACTGTGGATGTTTGCTTGATTTGAAAGATTTTCTCCATTTAGGAATGAAGGACAGAAAAGAGTAATTTCATGTTGGACCCTTTCCCACTCTATGGGTGCCTTACAAGTTATATTTTAAGCACAACCTCATGTTTTTCCGGCTTTTGCTTTGAGCGGGGCAATATGGACCCCTGTGAGATACACATCCAAACATGTAAATAAATAAATAAATCACAGACAGATGTTACTGCTGAGCAGTACACACCTAAAGAGGGAGTAAAGGGAATGAGATGTACAAATGTTTGTTTGAAAATGAAAGAGATGTTTGTGTCCTTTTTTGTGTGCTATTTACAACTATTTCCATGCTCTCTGATTACCGCAAAGATTGAATATTAAGCTAGACCTGAAGTAAATTAACCCTTGTACCAAGTCTGTAGAAAGCACGTAAAGTTCCAGTCTGAGCCACCAGTGCCACCAGGCCATGGAGAACAGGAGACAAGCAGGTAGGGCTAAGGAGTTATGGTAATGAGCTACAGTTTCTCCCCACCCTGCCGCAAGTATGGGATAATGGAAAGTGACCAGGCTAGTCATAATGCTTTTCATCACCAAACCTTAACTGCTCTCTTGCAGCGATGACCTCCTGGCAAGGGAGTCCTCCAGAGCCCGTTGCAATCAGCAGCATGGCTTGTTTGAATTCTGTATGCCTTTGGCCCTTGTTTTTAACGTAGCACCTGCCTGATGGATCTTCTTGTAAAACTGGAGTCCGTTTTCTTCTCTTTAGAAAGGGGTGGACTGAGCATCCAGTATGCTGCAGACGGGAAACTGGCAGGCAGCCTAGAGAGCGATGTTGCATTGCTAGCTAAAACGTATGTGAACAGCCTCTCTATTTCTCTTTCTACAAGGCCTTTCGGTGCCTTCAGTCTATAGCCAAAAAGAGACCTGGACATTATAATGCTGAAGGTCAGCATTAGTTCCTGACTTGTAGGCACCCGATGGCATTTCTAAGATCCAAATCTGATCCATGGGTATGCTGGAAATTTGGCACCTTGGAGTGGGTATATGTGGAGGACAGCTGAGCGGGGAGCTGCCAAAGCTGGGCAACAGCGCTGCCAAGGGGAGGAGGGTATGTTTTAAATTGTGTCCTTCTCTGAGAATTGACAGTCTTATGCTGGGCAACAAAAGATGCCATTTTTTAATCACTCTGCTGAACCTTCTCCTGTCTCTGAAGGAGCAGAGAACTTCATGATTGGCTTTGAGAAAGCCCATGTTGCCCCGGTGCTCTGGAGCCTGCTGCAAGCCTCTGCAGAATGCCAGCTTGTCTCCATCAAGCTCTTTTCTTCCATGACGTTTGCAGAGGCCTGAAAAAGCCAGGCTGCAGATGTGCAGAGTGTACTGCCTGACAAGCTGTCCATTGCTGCCATTTTTCTTCTACTCCCCTCTGTGCCTGTTTATTGTCTCTTTTTTATATTAAGACTGTAAGGTGTTTAGGGGACGATATGTCATTTTGCTTTTTGTTTTGTTTTTTGGTCTTTGCATGACGTTGGTTCACTGTGGTCCTAGACGAGGAAAGAAATGCTGATCTTACCCTATATGTGTTCTTGCATCTATTCAGAGAACAGATGCAGTGTCACCTGGTGTGTAACCAGGAGAGCAGAAATTAGGACTATTGGTGATGAGTTTTTTACAAACAGTTTGTTGGCAAGGAATTACTTGCTGACCACGATCACAGATAAGTAATTTGGAAATCTGGAGTGGTGGGTAAATTCAAAGAGTCTACATACCATACACTGTATATTTATATATGGCCAGCCACCTTTACATCTGAGTAATTATTTGTTGTCTGCTTACACAGCAGGGAGTGGAAGAGAGAAACCTTTGAGAGTTTTCCCCTGGGATGACATGCATTTTATGATATCCGGGATAGGCTTTCATTAAAAGGCTACCTTTTAGCACAGGCACAGGATGGGAATGGTGCATGAGTTGTCTCATGTGGTCACAAAACTGCTGTTAGTCAACAGACATATCTATAATAGCTGGTTTGACCTGTTTTGCTACTAAATAAATATTTGGCTTCAGATAATAGTTAACATTAAAAAAGAAAAAATCAACAACATTAACTTCATAGAAGAATGGCTGGGGGATGGTATCTGAAGGAAACTCTCATGCCCTTGTTTATTTTTATCTATATGGCATTGAATTCACCTCACCTAATTTTTGCCATCTGAAGCTTAGACACCCAGTTGTCTAGACTCCCTCTCTTGTCTGTGGAGAAGGTGCTAGACAGGATGAATCACCTGCCAGAGGTGCTGTTTTAGCTATCTCTCTCAGATGACATGAATGTGTGTCTAGAAGAGCCTTTTTCTCTCCTTTGTCTCCAGGTGGAGGCTTATGACTACGCCAGCTAAAAGCCTAATTTTTAAACACACGTAATTGAGTAAGAGCAGCCCCACCATTCCATGTGCACACTCCTCACCTTTCCACCTGCTCCCTTTCACTAGAAATGGAAAAGCTTTTTAAGTCAGGAATTATATTCTGTGCTAAAGAGAGGTGGTAGCACTGTACTATCCCTCCACTTGCCAGTTCACTGTAATCGCCAGGCAGGGAAGGGAAGTCCTGGGCTGATGAGACACCTCATCTCCCATAGGAATCAGTGGGAAGTGCCAGGGCTCCTGGCTGTGCTGGGTGAACCAGCACCTCCTGGCCTCACAGGGCTCGGGCTGGGATCAGCAGGGGTTCTGCAGGTTACTTGCGGCTGTTGTGCCAAGTATATATGTACATACCATGGGAGCTGAATGAGTAGAGGAACACGTCAGATTTGCCTAGGGAATAGGAAATAGGTTGCCACGTGTGAATAATGAGACAGACATGGAATAGACATGTTTTTTCATGGGAAGGATAGACTGGCAGAACTGCAGCTACATCCCTCCTGGAGAGCTCCTCCTTTACCCTGAGTAATTCCATCTGCAGCAGACTTCCAACTTGGGTCCCTTGTAGGACGTGTGGAAAGAAATCAGACAGTGGCTGCCTCTTGCTTCTGCCAATAGAGCAAGAGTCATTCAAGTCATCACTTCTTCTGCTCCATGCAATAACAATCACTTGTGGGCAAGCTGATTGCCAAATTTCAGTTTTCTTAGCAAAAAAATTAATAAACAGCACCGTGAAGCTCATGTAGAGCTAGCCAGCTTAACCAGCTGCCAAGTCCTGCTCAGGAAAGAAAGCAGATAAAAAACAAATACATTATCACTCCACCTTAGCTAGCCCATACCACAAACTTCTTTCTCTCCACTTCTCTGCCACTCAGACATTTAGACAGGCTGTCATTATCAGCCACCCGCTGCCCCAGCTTTGCCCCAATTTTTTTAAGCCCTACAGCACTGTCATTTGATGTGTCTGGTAAGAGAATTAAAGTAGATGAAGACTGAGGATACCACTCCCTTAGGTAATGATATATTCTGATTCCCTCCAGCTATCTTCCTGACAATCTAGTCCTCCTCTTCCTGGCCCTACTCCCCTCTTCCGCAGACCGAAGAATAATTAAAACTCCTCTACATAAGGCATGGCTACATTCAACATTCAGCTTAGACTCTGTTAAAAAATGCTTGTGACAGATGGGTATATTCTGTGCCATAGCAAGAAGTTAGTTGGCATGCAATAGCCAGCAGGAAAAGCAGACAAAAATACCTGGCATACAAAGGCCAGGAAGGAAAGGAGACAAAACCAGTGAAGTGTTATGCACTTCTGAAATGCAACTTTAAATAAGTCTTCATCAATTTAAACAAAAAATGCTGGACTTTGAAATTATTATGCAGGGACTATCCTGAATGCTTTCAGCAGAGATAAAACCACTGAAATATATTTCTTCATCCCTCAAGTATGCAAGAGACCTTAGGATGATATGGGATGTACAGTCATTTTGGAAATCCAGCAGTAGTGCAAGTCAGGAGAGCTGCACCTTGGAGGTCAGCATGAGTGGGTCAAATTTCCTCACTCCAAACCATAACGGAAAGCAAACAGAAGATCTTTAATCAAGTGAAACACAGTCATTTCAAGTCACCTAATAACAAAACTTTGGGATGAAAGTTTCTAGAATAAGCAGTTTAAATACCATCAGGCTGTAAAAATGTGCATGCTGGGGTGATCCTGGAAATGTCCAAGAAACTTGTTCTTTCTATCAGCCGTAGCACTACTTGTCTTTGGTGTAATTAGTCACATGTTCAGATGCAGCATTTGGCACGAGGAAGCTTCCTTCCTATCTTAAAAACACAGGCAAAGGAATAGAAAGCTGTGACCAAAAAAGCCTTCAAAACTAATTTTTAACCCACACCCAGTCATCCTGACAAAACGACACTCTCAAAAAAGCAAGGCTCTCATGGCTTGTGATATTATCACAGTCTTGGAATGTGTGCACAGCATTACTTGCAGAGTTACTGGTTTTTTTTCTTAATTGTATTAAGTAGTTGATGGATCACATGCTATCATAACAAGAAAAACAGGTTTGATAAAACAGAACAAATATACCAGTGAACAGAACGTGTAGTCATAATTATTTTTTAAGAGATAAAATAGGCAAACATGAGATGTAGGGCCAGAATAAGACTGAATGTGCCATAGTTTCCTTAATTATGTGGACACAGTTTCATGTTCCTCAAAGGTGGTACAAAGAATACATGCTGGCCACCAGATGATTGTTCTCCTAGCAGTTTTTCTTTGCTACATATTGGGCAAAGCAACACACATGGCTCTAACACAGGCTACAAAGGGAGCCCTGTCTGTGATGAGCATTTATTCCATTTTACAAAATCCCCATCTTTTTCAGTGCACCCTGAATTGTCCATTTTATGTCAGGAAAGGGAGACTGTCTGAGAAACCAAGCTAGTCCTTTAAAAGTAATAACCGATAGAGTTGTCTTGCCTGGGCAATGAAGGGTACCAGCTGCAGACTACTAGTAACTCTTGGTGAGCAAGTTTAAAAGAGGAAGGAGAATGGCAAGATCCAATAAAGGGGAAGAATTTCTCTCCATGACCAGACTGAGAGAGTGAGCACAAATATGGAAAGACTTGTACTGCCCAGATGTACTGAGGATCCCCAAAAAGGCGCTTACTTTTTTTTGCCCAGCTCTCAACTCTTGGGTTTTTTTACCTATAAATGAAATGGGTGACTGCATGGTAAAAAGTTTACTTGGCGAAGGCTATAAATGCTCTACCTGTCATGTGGTCCTCACGGAGCTAATCTGACAACTGGAACAGCAGTGTCATTGACTGCCTAATCCCCAGAGAGGGCACCTGCGGCTGAGAAAGGTCCATGAAGGCACATGAAGGTGCAGACATGACACTCTGTTGATGCAACTCCAGCTGAGCTGGCTTGAAAGCAAATAAGATCTAAAAGGTGGATGTAATACGTCAGTCCTGTGACTGCTAACAGAGAGGATCTCAACCAGGGCTATAAGAAGAGATTGTGTGGGTAACGGGCTGTGGTTGAAGGTGTCAGATTGTCCCAGAGGTAAGCCAGTACAGTTTTAGGGGTTTTCTTTTTGCTTTCATAGCCTTCATAGATTAAGTTTTCAGGAGGTGTGTTTTAGATATCAAAGGTAATACATGAACAATTATGCAATTGATTAAAGATTATTTGCATGTACAAGCCTATTGCTGTTTCACCATATAATTTAATGAGCTATCAGATAGTTTTAGTTTTCCTGTTTGGTTGGTGTTGGTAGCCATAACTTTGGGCTTACATGGTGAAGGGACTGGAGGGATCCAGCAGGATGGTAGAAGAAGTCGACTTCGGCAGGTGGTAGAAGCATTGTTATCACCATGCGTGAGATATCCACTCTGCACACAGAGTTATACCTGTAACTAGCCAGTTACGGAAGGAAAAAGAGAATAGACTCTTCCTGGTCAAGACATCTTGCTTAAGTGGCTAATCAGAGTTGTTCTGCCAAACTCGAGGAGAATGTATTTACCCTCTTACCTGTGGAGATGGAAAGTGGCTTCCAAGAATGAGATCTGCTCAGGATTGGCTAAGGAAGAATGTCTCAGCTTGTGGATATGCCTCCTGAAGACAGTCGTGCTGAGCCGACTGGACCAGGAAACTGAATTTCTTTCATGTGTGGACTTCATTTTGATATTTCCTGGTCAATAGTTGACCTTCAGAGGAGGTTTCATGGGAACAGCTCTGCTGAAATATAGACTTTAATATGGAAGACTGACTTTCCTTGCTTGCATCTGTAACTAATAAAGGAAGAGGAGTCACTTTGCAACCTATGCACTTTATACCCTGTTGCCTGTTATTTATGGAGAGATCTGGGATAACAAATGACGCACTGAACAGAGGCAGCCTAACCATTTGGAAGAACACTCACAGCAGGAAAAGCAGGGGGAGTGTGGGAGAGCATGGGATGACAGAGCAGCCTTGCTCCTCAAAGCTGCTTTGTAAAAAACCCTGCTAGACATGGGTGGCCCTTATACTTTTGCTTTTTTCTTAAGGGAAGTAAGATGCAGCGGAGCATACTGCCTACCAGTGATTGCTAACTACGCCAAGTGATGGGATAAAAGAAACACATTTAAAAGGATATTTTTAAAAAAGAAAAATTTAAGAAGATATCACGTTTGGTATTGTCATGCAAGCGCATCGATCTGTGATTTGTCCTTTATAACATGAATATCATACCTAATTAAGTCTGAATGCATTTTTAACACATTTATAGGTTTCTAAGCAAGTCAGAGATTTAACATGGCACTCTGATGACAACCTGAGAATATGACTTTTCAGTAAATCGTAGTAGTTTTTCTTAACTTTCCTTAGATGTGTTTGAATGCATAGTGCATGAAGTAAAACTAATGTTGGGATTGAGAGGACAAATACTAGAAGTCAGAAAATTCTCCAACTTCAGAGTGCAATATTAATTTGTCGTGCTCACCTCTTAAGTTTTACAGGAGTGAGCTAATAATGAACTGCCCTAGGCTTTCATTAGGACTTCGTGTACCATATGGTGGGAACACCTTGGGCATTCCTAGGCCTATAGTCAGCCATCTGAACCATTCTGCTTATCTTAGCAAGGGTGTCAGAGCACATTTGAGACCAAATGGTTTCTAGATCTGCCTGCTTAATGTTACGTCTCTTTCTCTCCTTCGTTGCTCCCCACCCGTCTCCCTTGCTATGGTTTCCTTGCCGGAGTTTTTCTCCTTGTTCCTTCCCTGGCCGGTCCACCAGCTCCCACAGCTCTTCAGCCTCCCTCCCTCGCCCGTGTACCCACTCTAGTCACTTCCCCAGTTTGTGTGACAACCTCACAGCTCCCGTGGCCTCCCCCATTCCTACCTTTAAATTTCATTTCTGAATCCAACAAAACAAAAAAAAAAAAACAAAAAAAAAAAGTGAGAATTGAGAAAAGAAATAAAATGTGAAACTCAGGGCAGAGTTGTGAATGCTTTGATGCTGATCATGCAAAGGATCTCAGCGTGAGCCCAACTGTGTAAACTGCCTTCTGCAGCGTGACTGGGAGCGTGTGCATCTGCTAATCCTGACTTTGCCTGCATGCAGGGCTGTGTTTATTTTCACTACAGAGCTATTTCTCCTCCCCTTAGTCTCTTTTTTTATCTACCCCTACACAATGAAGTAGCAGGAGTGCTTTAAGCCTCGCAACAGAACAGTGTCAAGAGAGTAACAGAGATTAATGTTGGCTGGAGTGAGAGTGAGCCCGTGACAAGAGAGAACATTAAAGGTTCAGTATTTGCCATATGTATTATGTTTTTTTCAATATCTGAGGGGCATTTGGAGAGGCAGAACATTAGGCCTTTATCGATGCAGCTCTAGAGAGATGTAAAACAGCGCACTCAAACAGGTAAAATGCTGGTGAAAATAGTTTTGAAAACATTGTGAGGGGAAATATTGAAGCATCATTCAAGGCCTCTTTTCTGTGACATGAACATTACTGCCATTATTGGTGACACTAAGTTAGTATTTGCCAGTGTGACTTACAGTGGCATAAATCTTGGGGATAAATTTATCTGGAAGCCTTTTTAGCGATGCCACCCCAACTGCAGTTACTTTCTGTGAGCGTTACCTGCCTTCAGCTGCAGCCCCAAACCTGTTGTTATCACTACAAAACTCGGCCATGACCAAGCAGCAGTGGAAGAACTGAAGCATTCTGCATAGCTGCAATCTCTCCTCCCCAAACCGCTCTTCCCCCAACTCTTCTGCTCCTTGCCCAATACCAAAGGTGATTGAAGACCATCTTACTTTTAGGTAGGACATCTTCCCGTCTCTGCTTAAGAGATTAGTAGTTTCTTTACCTCTGTTCTCACAATTAAAAGTGCTGGGAGGTGAAAACTGTGAATTCAGCCTGTGGAGATTGAGATGAAACCATCGGGCAGAAATGGAGAGAGCTGGTGCTTTCAGTCACAGATGTAGTCAGCTGCTTCTTGACTTGCACTGCTCCCACATAGCCAGTGATGTGGGGACCTCAGCAAACTGAGAGCGCCGAATAATTCAGTGTCACATTCTTGGGTCAGCAAGATCCGTTCTAAGGCAAGCACAGGGATAAACACGTCATGCAAGTAGTGGAAAACTTTAATCCAGGTGAGGAGTCCTGTCTCCATTCCTCTTCTGCTTACTCATGCACATTAATTTGCTTAGGCAATTACTGTGCAAATATAAACCAGTGCTGCAACATGTATGGCACCTCATATTTGTATTTATGCAAAGAAACATGACACTAGGGAAAAAATATAACTGCTTATTCTAATAGCATGTTATGCAGCTTGCAAGAGCCTAAAAAGTTCAACAACAGGGTTTAAATTCCTTGTAAGAAACAGGACAAGGATGCCCAGTCTTGTTCTCCCCTGACTGATGACTGTGTGTGCTGGGATGCAGCCAGACAGGGTGCACCCTGCAAGCCCTGGCAGACCACCAGAGTGGGTGAACTCAAATCCTTGGTTTGGCACTGGAGATAGTTGCTTTCTGTTTCTCCAGAATTAACTGTTTGTGTACTTGGTCTTTAGAAGTCCATGGTCCCCGGACACATTGCTCTGCATGCCACCATGCTTCTGGCAAAGCAGGACTCCAGGAAGGTAACATCAAGTGAAGGAGTGAGAAATGTAGTATTAAAATATTTATTTTGGGGGCAATAAGTATGTACTTGTTTCTCGTATACACCAGACAGACCAGTCTAATTTGTTGATTTATTATGGTGATTGCACCACTCGCAGGATTTGGTGACCTTCTAAACTTGAATGAACATGTAACTGTTTCTTTTATATATATATATATTTATATATGTATATAGGCAAGAAAGACAAAGACATTGAGACACTCTAATGCTGCAAGGTATGGAGCAGGCTACGTGGCCTGATATCCACATTGTTTCAACATCCAAAGGTGAAGTGGGCCTGGAATCTAGCACAAACCAACCACCACCTGTTTATTAAATAGGAAAACTTTTTAACGACAATGAGTGATAGGAAGGCTGCCAAAAGTTCTTACACTAGCTTGTGCACCAGTTCAAAACTAGTTTTGTGCACAATCAGCTTTTGCATCTTTTTTATTTAGTTTACTTGATTTTATTTTATTTATAGAATTCCAGTTTCCTTAGTAACAAATCTGGTGTCGATCGGGGAAAAAAGGGGAATTATTCAGGTCTCCCTTCTTTGCTCCTGTCAGGAGAAAAAAGAAAAGTCAAAAGCCAAACCTTAACAGAATAATTATATCTATTGTCCTTTGGATCTTCTCTTAGAGCTCCCCATGACCCATCCCAAGTCAAGAACTTTAGTGTCTCTCTCAAAAAACTTATAAGGAGCTTTCCTGTGCATTAGGTAGCATGAAACTGATTGATGGTTCATAAATGGAAATTATTTGGTGATTTAGACCAGATCTTGATGCTGAAATGTTGGTAAGCTCATACGCTAAAACTGAATCTCTGTGTGTGTTAATATGATTCAGACCAGAACACCTGTATTTAAACAATGTATTTATTAAAGGAGTATTTAGGCTGGGTCTCATTTTTCAGTGATGCAGAGACAAGCAAACACTTTTCTTTTTTCCTCTTGAAACACAGCATATTAGCTTTTCTAATTAATTTGCAATGTTGTTAGAAAATGGTGCTTAGGACACATAAGACAAGCATACCTGATCCTAAATGAGTGCTCCTGCTTAGTAGCATCAGTGCCTGAAGTGCAGGCAGAGCAGGAAGTACTGAAATTGGGAAGAATTTAAATTCTGGGATGAGTTAACTTGGTTTTGCTGTTTTTAACTACTAAAGAAACACTTTTCACATCTCTACAGCACTTTTTATAGGTGGGTTTTTTTCCCCTGTGAGGAGCGTTCTTCTAAAAATCTCTAACCAAAAGGAGAAGGAAGATACCTTTATTGCACAAGGATGATTATCTTGCACCAGTCTGCAGATCTTTTCATGTCTAGAGACCAAAGCAAAGGTGAGAAGGCCAGGCTGGGCCACTGGCTACATCCTGCAGCTCTTACCCAAGCCCAGCTCCAGTCCACCCTGTCATTATAGTGTTTTGTAGTACAACAGAACCCGTGGGTCAAAATCAAACTTGAACTTCACAGTCTGCACAAATAAGTACCAAGATGCCAGCTGCTACCCTGTCCTACAGATGTCCTGTAATTTACAACATGGTGTAACACATTTTAGTGAAAAGAGGGTGAGGGGGGAAACTAAAGGGAAGCCAGTGCGAGCAGGGTTTGCACAGCAGACAGGAGCCTTCTCACCTGCTTAGCTGCTATCAGCTGGCACGGTTATGTGCTCTCTGTTACAACTTCAATCACTGTAATTGTAGGTTTGGTTACAATTTGTTCTCATTATTTACCATGTTCCAAAGCCTCAGCTGGCCTGCTCTGACAGAAGAGGAGTATTTTTGGCAAAATTTTCAGCATATATGCGCAACTTCTAACAAAGTTCAAATGAAATAAGGCTGAAATTAGACTTGTGCACTCTCCTTCCAAAAAATCCTTAGGATGGCTATGATACGCAACAGAGCTGCTTGTTCCTTTTATTGATACCTTGATGCCGGCGTCGCTCCGGGACTTGCAGTGTGAGTGCTCCAGGCACCTGGACACTCGTTAGGTTGATGGCACAGCACCCAGCGTGCTGGGAGACGTGCCGGGCAAGCGCCGGTGATGAAGTGGGGGTGTGTAACAGGCGACTGGAAAGGAGCCGTGTTGGTTCCATCTCAGCCAGCTGGGGTGCCAGATCCAGACAGCGCTTGCCTTCGCTGGATGTCCTGTGGAAATTCACACTACCCTGAGTGGTTTTGCTCATGCTCTTCCTTCCCAGCATGCTTGCTGCTCCTCGGTGCCCCCCCTACTGCAGGACCAAGGGCAGGTTACATTGCAGTGCCACACTTTTCCCTCTAGACTGTGTTCAGCCTTTTTATACTCGTTGGGCAAAACCCTTGACTAGAGCTTGGTTTCTCCCTGCTTCCTTCAGATAAAACTGAACGTACTCTTTAGATACTACTGCTGCGCTTTGGATTTTCCAAGTTCTAGAAGGGACACTAAAATGATGTTAAACTTGCTTTGCTGCTGTTCCTAAATGTACCACTCTGTCCCGTATCTGTCGCTCTTGAATAGCAAGAGCAGGTTTCCCTTGCTGGTTCTCAATGATGTCCACATAATTATTCTTCTTTCCAGAACAGCAGTATTTTTTTCATCGTTACAATTGTTAGAGTCAACCTCGTCGTCTTTCTTTCTTTCACCCTTTCTAACATTAAAAATAACAATAAACTTGAAATGTGTCAATGAGGCACAGTCTGTTACCGTGTCTCATCAGGGAACTGAGACATGGTTTAATCCATGGTATCAAAAGTAAGAAAATACAGTTGTTGATGTGATGCTTTTAATCATCTCCTGGTTTTATTAAATGTTTTTCTCCATTTTTCATGTGTAAGTCACGGGTATTTTAGCATCATTTTCCACACTTTTATCTATTTACTGGGTCTGAAGACTATTGTTTTATTAATATGACAGATACTGATGAAATAGAAAGGTGCAGCTTGTGCATGTTATAGAGCTGGAAGTGGTACACAAAACTGGCATGGAGATATTGTATATTTACTTAATGGATTTTTGTTTTGATTCTGATAACATCTTGTAAAAATCAGGGCTAATGCAGTTCTCATGAAATTTTCCAGAAATTATCTTGAGGCAAGTATGGAGTAATTGGGTGTTGAAAAAATGTACTGCAGAAACAGCTCTAGACAAGTACCGTCTGTATTACTCAGGAAGTTGTAACATGTAAATACTTAAAGTGCATCTTTGAAATATAATGATACAAAATTCCTAGTCTAAGCATCATCGACACAAGGACGTTTATTGGTGTGGGCGGAAACATTTTGGAGATGGGGTGCTTGTTTCTTTTTCTCTTTGTTTTGTTAAAGGGAAACATGGTGCTAAAAAGGTGATGGGGAGTCAGTCTCCGCTTGGAAAAATCCAGAAAGTCCTCAGTGTTGTCAAAGGGCTGTCAATGGTTTTGTCCTGTTGAGTCCAGCTGGAAAACAACTATGTCTATGTGAGGCCAGTGCGGGCAGACGGAGCCCCTCTCCTGCAGCCCAGCCCAGGCAGCTCTTGGTTAGTTCTCCAAAGTGGAGTATCTCCAGCAGGAAAGCAAGAAGGAGAGAGCATGGCTACATGGTCAGGAGGTTGGCCGGGGAGGTGGGAAAACCTTTTTGATCCCAATGCCTCCGACTGGCGTGGGGGCATGCCCTTCCCTCTCATCCTGCAAAATCTGCCCTGGCCTAGGGAATGCCGTTCACATTTCTGTGTTGTTGTTGCTGTTGTCAAAACTGTGGCATTCCTGGGAAACGTTCGGTTTTACCAACTGTTATTTTTAGGTGGAAAAATCTTTCCTGAGAAATGTTTCCACCTGCTGTGCTGAACACGTACTCACTCCTGTGCACAACCCAGCCATTCTGGAAGGACATTCAGGGCAGCTGTTATTTGTGAGACCCTCACCCTGGCCTGTACCCCGATATTTTAACTGGGGAAAACAGTAACACAAAACTGAGGGGGCTGCTATGAATTGAGCCCTTTGAGCTGCCACTCACTTAAAAATCAGACCCTTTCTAAGCCCTTATCTGTACATAACCTAAAAGCTACTCATGTTGATTATTGCTTAAAAGGGAGACACAAAGTTATATTAGACTTCTGCATGAATATTTGCTTATATACCCCCATTTCCATATACATGACACGTACACAAAAATAGCAGAGGAGGTCTTAGCACTGCCAGGGAACCTTTGCACTTTCTTCAGTGCAACACACCATACTCTACAACACATACACTGGCTTTTGGGGCGTTATTCCATCACATAAATCATGGCACTGAGCTGCTGCTACAGTACGCAGCTTTCCATAAGGCAATGCAAAATACCCACATCAGGATCAAGGTTGCCAGCTAATCAAAAAAGCAGTTGTTTGCCAAAAAATTTGGCATTTTGTCTTCAAACTTCCCAGAATTAGTAATGCTGACGACACGTCTGCCAAATTTACAGGAAGAGGAAACTTCCAACACTTGCCTATGGACATTTTTGCAGAGATAAAAAGGGTTCATTTGTTTTCTTTTTAAAAAAATGAAGTAGAAGCATACAACAAATGACTATCACAATTTAAAACATCACTGTCTTTGTAACAACACAGAGCTAAGCCTGCTAGTGCCTTGACTGCTCTGACAGAAGCACATCCAGCTGGGGGAGGACTCCCAGCTAAAAAAGAAGGTAGAAAAGGTGTCCTTTCCATTAGACACTAGCTTGTCAGGAATCCTTTCTCCCACTGCAGCAGCATCAGCACTCGTGTTGAGTGGAGTGCCGCCACTGGCAAGCCAGCCCAAATTTGGGGGGTTTGCACGTGTGGGATGACATCCTGCCGCCTCTGCCGGGCACGGTGCTGCTCCAGGAAGGAGGGCTGGCAGGGCAGGAGGGGCAGTTTAGCCTATGGTAAGACTTTTTTCACAGAATTGCTTGGTAATTACAGAAAACACGTTCTCATTCAGTATTTACATTGCAATTGGATTTATCCAGGAAAATAATTTTGGATTTGGTGTGACAAGTTTCGAACTGCCAAAGAAGCTTTGTACCCATATCACTAACCAAGCCAGCTATGAGAATGACAGCCTGCTTTGCCACAGCAGGACTTTTTTGTTGGTAGACTCAAGTGCCAAAACAAGCAGAAATGATGTGCTCATTCTCTAGGGGCAAGCGTCAGCCAGCGTGTTTTCGGTTCGCCATTTGAAGGCCTATCCACAAAATGATATAGGTGTAGGCTCCGTCAGAAGCTGAGGAGACAGCACGGGAATTCTTGGTGCATGGGTCCGTGGAGCTGCCAACCATTCCCTCCAGCTGCAGCTCCCCTGCATGGCAAGGCTCAGCTTAGGCACAGCATCTGCAGGGTGGCAACGTGGCTCCTTCGTCTACTGTCTTTTCAGAGGCTGGCCAGCGAGCCTGACCCGCCACAGCCCCATAGCTTGCGATCCACAACCAAAAATGAAACACGTCTAGAGCGGGGGTGCTGGCTCAGGGCTCGTTGGTGCCGGCCAGCCCTGCAGAAGACCACTGACTGCTGCACGCTGCTCTTCTTCCCAGCGCCCCGTGCCAGGGAATTGCTCTAGCAGCCATTTCACCCCCATCTGAAGGGCTCTGTGCACCTTCCTCCACTGCATCCTTGGGAATCATAGAGTTGTTTTGGTTGGGAAAGACCTTTAAGGTCATCAAGTCCAACCACTAACCTCGCACTGTCAAGTTACCACTAAGCCATGTCCCTCAGCGCCACACCAACAGGTCTTTTAAATAACCCCAGGGACGCTGACTCAACCACTTCCCTGGGCAGCCAGTTCCAATGCTCAGCAACCCTTCCAGTGAAGAAATTTGTCTTTATTATCTGTGCCCATGATGTGTCGGGTCTGTTGCTGTACTAGGAAGGTACACAATCCTCTCTCTTCCTGCCACATTAGAATGGAAAGCTGGGGAGCTGGAGCCTGCGAGTGCCCCGATAGGAGGCAACAGGGCCCACCCCCACTAGAAAAAATCAGGTAACTCTGCTCTAACATAATAATGAGCTCTTATGTAAGACCTTTTGATGTGAATGTTCACAGACGAGAAAAGGTCCTTGCCAAGGTCCTGTCCTGAACCCCTTAATTAAAGCAGTAGTCCTGTTAATTTCATAAGATTACTTGCCTAAGTACGCACCACTCCTGTGAAGAAAGTGGTGTATTATTTTGCCCTAAACAAATTAGCCTATGCTAAGCAGATTGACAGGTGAGGGAGACCATTAAAAGATGAAAAGGGATCACAGAGTCTGGTTTGTTTTGAATGTTTGTTTGATTATTCTTTACAAGGGTACAGAGTGGAACACATTCGCATTTTGTTTTTATCGAAAGTAATCCAGCCGCCTCCTAACCTTCATTTTAGGAGGCTAAATAAGCCAGCTTAGGGAAATGTCTTTGATTTGCAGCTTTCTCTCCGACAGCAGTTGCCGTACATCCCCAGGACACTCTGCCTCTGGAAGGCTTGTGTCCCCCAAGAACCCCAGCCCGGTCGCTTTCGTGAGGTCCTCCCGTGGTGCAGATACATCTGAGATCATCTGGAAAGCTTCTCCCACTGACCCAGATAGCCTTCTAGGAGACATCTCTGCTGCTTCAGGCTAAGCTGGGTAAGCAGCAGCTAGAAAACAAAACCCCCTTCAAGACATTAGGTGCCTTGGTGGCAACGTAAAATAAAAATTGGAGAGGAAGCACGATCATTTCTATTTAAATCATGGTTGCAGTTCCTCATAATTTTCTGCCTAAAGGCACATTTTAAAAAAGTCCAGGCAATATTTTTTACTGCAGAATCAGCTATAGGGCCTCAGTGCTGGGCTAGAAATAGACAAGTCTGCACTCAGCCTGATAGGCAACGTGCCTCCGCATGTCCCTATAAATTTTGGGTTTACCTTCAGCCGAATGCTAATTCTTTGAAAACTGGATTTATGCATGGTCATTGATGATTGCTCATTTAAGCATTTGCCAACAACTGCTAAAAGGTCTGCACTCTGCTTTTTACCTTGTTTTCTGCTCTGAGGTGTTTGGAGGTCTCAAGCCAGACAAGTCCCACATCCAGATATCTTTGCCAAAAACCATGCCTTAGAGAGAAAAAGAGTGTTGTTTTTTTCCCCTTCTTGAAGTTTTGTCTTTCAGTTCCGTAAAGAGCAAGGATGTTAATCGCTGGTGGTAGTACATTACCTTTCCTTTGCCATCACTGACTGCTCACAGGCTGTCACCTTCTACCAGAGTCCCACGGTATCATATTTTGAAAGCTGAAGTGCTTTATAAATATATTTAATAGTTTACTCTAATTCAGTGAAAAACAATATATCAGATCACTTGCTTCACTAAGGTATGAGCCTGAGAACCATCTTAGTCAATGATACAGTCTAAGAATATAAGATTCGGTTTCTAGAGAAGCTGGCAAATCGAGTCTAAATCAATGGGAACAGGAGATATTTATCTAATTTTCTTTCGGCGCAATTACTTTCTGTAATTGTTTCAGCTTTGTTTCATGCACTTTCTCTGGTAATGAATACTGTCAAGGATGCAATGATAGAGAGTCAGGAACTCTTCCAAACAGCATATACTAGTGGTGCTTTTTTTACATATACCAGGCATATAATTTACCGAAGGTAGGTTTTTAGATTAAAATATAAATTTGGGTATTTAAGGCAATATAAGTAAAAAGCCCTTCGAGTTAACTAAAAGACTGCTTTTTAATTATAGCTTTATTATCACAGGTTTATTAAAATAATTCTCTACAAAATTAATTTTCTTCCAAGAAACAGAATACTGAATTGAAAGTAATTCTGAATCATGTGCTAAGATACCCAGTATTGATTAAATTTAATTAGTAAGCATTGCATCTAATGAGTCCAGTTGTGGAGCTACCCAATTAATGTATCCTTGTTATGGTGAAGTTAGTCTGAATTAAATGCACACTACCAAGAAGGAACTAACTCTTTAATCAGCTCCGTTAAGAAACTAGGTTTTTTAACCTGTCACAACCTAAAGCTGCAATGAAATACTATTTCTGTCAGTAAAGACAGGAACCTGATATCAAAGACTAAGACATCTGTTTTACTACAACTATCCAAACAGCAGATGATTTCTCTTAAACAGTTACAAGGTAAATTTTCTTTGTCATTGGTTTATCCTTACTATTTTTTTTAAAAACAAAACAAATAAAAAGGAAGAAAGAAACACTTGAATGAGTGACTCTGACAAACTAACACTAAGGAAATCTTCTTAATTTAACATTGTGGAATGGCTTGAGTGGCAAAGCAGCCTGGAAACCAGCATAAGAGAAAAAAAAAATTAAAAATGCTGTAAGCTTTAAATAAAACATAAAAACATTTAGTGTGTATGTGTGTGGGGGGAGCACCATTACACATAAGTCGGTGTTTGATATGTGGCATATAATTACAGGAAGTTTGTAGAAGGTGCCATGATACCTGTCAATTATCAGCAGGCAGAAAATGCAGATAACATACATAATTCATCAGCATACTGCCCTTTGTTGTTAAGCTGACTGATTTAGCTTCGTAACATAACTGCTTATTCAAAACAAGACATTTAAATTCAAATGAAATACTGTTACCTCTTCAAAATGTGTTCAGTTATTATACTGATTCAGATGTATATATATGCTTTGCTAAATGTTAGCAGGGAAGACTTCAGCTACACAAATTCATATCTGCACACAAATCTGTTGTATTGCAAGGAAGAAAAGAGGTGTTATCGATATAAGTCAGCCCTTATATTCTTGTATGAGAGAATCTGTTCACCAATTCTGACTTTTTAAGAGAAAACATATAACATTTAAAATTAATGTTCTTAATATATTTTTTATTTTGCTAGCTTCATACAAATTTTTTTTATAATTGCAAATATACTGTAAATTGATTAAAAAAATAATGTAGAAGGCATTTCAGATGGATTTCTCCTGATATAGCCTTTAATTGTGGCTGCTTGAAGTCAGATGGATCTTAATAAAAAAGCCATCTATTGAGATAAGGGCTAGCAGGAAAGTACTGATCAGGTATTCCATGCATTCTTCTGAGTACGATTGACATCACTCAAAATGAAAAAAAGTAAAAAACCCAACATCTACCAAGATTAAAAAAGCCTAATAGAAACACAGAGGTTCTGGAGAGGATTAGTATCCATTGCCTGGGTATGAAGGGACAGAGAGCAATTCAATGTTCGGAGGGAGAGAGATCTGAGATACAACAGAAATTTTTGTACAGTGTAAAAACCAAGAGGGAAAATAGATGAACTGCTCGTATTTACTATTTTAAAATATGAGGAGAAGACACATTGTGTAATCAAAATGATATCAAATAGAAAACTCATCAAGGGAAATGCCTTCTACATAAACGAAAAGGCTTTCGCAGTTGGGAGTTCACTCCCACAAGGTGAGTGGGAGAAAAAGCTCTTTTTGCCAAGCAGGGTCTCTACAACTTTTGAACTGCTGAGTGATGAGTGCATGTACACCCATATATAAAGGAAGCTGTGAGTGTCCTCATTGTGTACAAAGGTCCATGCTGCTGTACTAAAGCTGACACTGTCTGATGAGGAGGATTTGCCTGTACTGGATCCGATTCTGGATAGGTAAATATACTGTGCACCTAGAGTACGCTACATCCTGTGTTATTACTAAATAAGCACAAAAACTTTCCACGAGGCAAATCCTTTTTATTCAGAAGATTATTTTCCTGGAAAGAATGAGAAAATTGAGTAAATCAGATGACATGTAGCGACACAGGATGTGGAAATGATATGAAAAGGAGAAGAAAGGTAGAAAAATGTGCAAGAGATCTGTTCTCTCCTCCTGGGCTGCAGTTAACCAAAGACCCTCACTGTCACCTTGGCCTTGGCCTGTTACCCTTTCCAAGCTTCTGTATTTCCATTACTGGCCTGAATGACACCTTGAGCAAGAACAAAAACTGTCACAGCTGAAGGGAGAGATGAACTCCTAGCAGTTCAGCCTAGTAAAATGTTTTGGGTCAAGTTTTCAAAAGACTGTTGATGGGACTAGCAAAACAAGAAGCCATGAATTACACCCCAGTTCCCACAGTTTGAAAAAAAAGGCAGGACAGGCTGCAAAACTAGCTCCGTGGGAGGAGCTCAGGCTGACTCTTTTCCCTGCCTCTGGAGATTCCCTCTAAGTCCAAGTACTTTCCTCCCTATCTGCCAAAGTGCTTATCCTTGCTGTGTGGGCCCTGGAGCCAACTGATAACTCAGTGGCTGGGTTTCCTTTGGCTAGACCTGAGGAGAAGTTGCAGGTACTGCATCTAATTTTTTATTTTATCATCCAGACTCGTCTCTGACATAAGATGCTGCCTATTTGTCCTAGCAAATGCAAAACCGAATGTCCATAATTAAGATCAGGTTTTGGATATGGTGCTTTGGTTAGCTGCAAATAAATCAAAATCAATTTGTCAGCATATAAAACAATACAGATTGTTGCCATATTTGTGTCTGATACATAACATACTCTACTTATCTATCCATAGTAGCATTGCAAAAAGTAAGCAGCACATTTTGAAGTACACGCAGAATAAAGACTCATTTCTCATAAGCAGGTAAAGCTGTACTCAAACATGTGCTGCATAAACAAAATATTTATTGTACTCACAAATTATCTGTATAGCCTAAATGTAAAAAATGTACTACTGATTATTTCCCCTGAGTACACATAAAATAGTGCCAAAGGGCAGAACATTACCAGACTAGTTCAACCACACCTCAGGCTTCCTGCAGGCTCAGGGAGACGATGATCTCCATATATTTACCTGTCTTTGTTGCCCTCTATCTCACCCTTGGTGAGTACTTCACACACATGGCCGTGACACAGGAACAAGATGGCAGGAACATGAGGAATGCAAGAGCTGGAAAGCAGCTGCAGTTTGGAATGGGCAGAAGACATTGTCCCTCTGTAGCAAGATGGAGTTACCCAAATACGTGGACAGTGATCAAACAGTAGTGAGGGCAAAGACACTGGGAGGCCGAGAAAACAAAGGGAAAAGTTTGGGGAGGTCCTTGCTTAAGTTTTGCCACCAACCGACAGACAAGGACACTTTGGCTGTGTTTGACGGTGTTTTATTTACCTAGGGTCAGCTGGGTAATTTTTGTCATGCTTCTGTTTGCACCTCCAAAAGCCTCCTGAAGGGCGAATGTGTGCCTTTTGCATGTACTAGGCTCTGTTGTGTTATGCAGCTCCAGCTGTTGTCCAAAGCACCTAGGCCAGGATCCCCTTAACAAGTCCCATTACTGTAGTAGAACAGGAGAGATATTGCCAAAATATCTCTCCCAACTTGGGATTGTAAACAGGTGGTCTCTTTAGATTGGTGGTTCACAACTCATTCTTGTTCACACATTTCAAAGAAAATTTGACAACAGAGGAAAAAGCAAAAATACTTCCCCTGCTGTCCCCCCAACACCACCACCACAACTGGAGGATTTAGGGATTAGTACTGGCTGGAGATAAATTATGTGGTAGGGTATTAAACAAATGGGATGATGCAGGGGAAACATGAAACAACCAGCTCTAGAGATGTAAAAGATGACCTTCGGGTAGCAGGGAAAAAAAGTTCATCTCCTAAAATCCAGCATTATGTCATTTACCAATGCTTCTACTCATGCATATATGCTGGGCACCCAGCAAGGAAGCAGCAAGTGGGTGTTACCCCGCGCTCGGAAGCCATCGTATCTACTCAGCAGAAGACCATGGCAGCCCAGCGCTGTGCAGGCACCACCTTTGATGCAGCTTCCCAGAGGGAGCTCCCCTGGGAGCACGCTGCCACCAAGGTGCCAGGCTGCAGAGTCTGCCCTGTGCTCCCGCCTGTGCCAGGTGCCAGAGGTGAGAACGCCTGTGCGATACCAGGAAAAGTTACTTTTAGGTCTAGATGAATGTACGTCTTTGCCACACACACAGGCAGTCAGACCTTCCAAGCCAGAATAAAAGTTTGTTCTTTTCATTGCTGACCTATTAAAGACGGGTTTTGAGCATGGACAGAAACTTCTGTCATTCACTAAAGGTGTCCCCGCTGGGTAGCAGTCATGGAATATGCCTGAGCCAGGACTGAATGTGATTTATAGAAATGGTGATGTTTATAGCTACGCCCTGATGTTACTAAAATAAAGAGCACAATTGAATATAAATTTTAAAGTAATAGGGGAAATTTGATGCTCTGTGGCACAAATAGTTCTTTACAGGCAAAATTGCATAACACACTAGTCATATAAAAATGATCATTTATTCTGTGTGGAGAGTTAAATCAAGAATTGTAAATAAAGAAGACACATTTTCTTCAAACATATCACGATAGGCACTTTGTTTACAATGGCACATTCTGAAATAGGTCAGAGACCAAGTTTTCTATGAAACACTTTACAAATTCTTACCATATTCCTGATATAAACAGTTGATATCCGTGCAATCTCACATTTACAAGTTCAAATTGATACTGAACATCATGTTATGTTCATATGGCTTGAAGATGAATATAGAAATCCAAACTAAAACACATTAAAGGGACAAACCTAAGTAATTGCTCTAAAATATATCATATACATAACATATGTAATGTTCATGGTCAGTATAAAGATACGACTAGCAGAGCCAAGCTCACAGGCTTGGCCGAAGAAGTGTTGGCTTTCAGGTGTCCCAGAAAACTTGTTGTCAAGGTCTATGGCAGTCTCTATTCAACTTCCGTTTTTGACAAAATACAGGTCACAATCCCAGTTACTCAGGTGCAGGCCAAAGGACTTTAATTCTCCAGTATGCAGTGATCTGCTGGTCACTGAGTAACAGGTATTAAGATAGCTAGACTCAGACACATACTAGGCACTTACCGTTCTTCAGATTAGTTAAAGTAGCAGCTGGTTTTCATTACAAAGTTTTCAGATGCAGAACCTCAGATGGCATAAATTATCAAATCCATTGAAGTCAACTAGAACTATGATAATTTGCACCAGCTGAGAATCGAGGCTATCATTGGAGATACAGCCTCACGACAGGAATCTTAAATGAGAAACGCTGCCTAGTGGATACAGCAAGAAGCCTGGAAAATCATTTGATCTGATTGTGTCAGTCAGCCCATATGTTAAAAGTAAGGTGTGACAGTGTGGGGAATGCCTGCCAGTCTGTGGATATGATTTCATTGTAATTTCAAGTGCAGATTAGACCCACTGTTTTGTAGCAGAAACAAGATTATATCTATGGAGCTGCAACAGCCTTCAGGACTAGCTCAGCCAGGAATACTTCCAGCCTGGAAGAGCAAATAGATTGCTGCTACAAAGAACTTAACCATTATCACAGCACTTTGACATAAGCCTGGGGTGTATCCCAGGGAAATCTCTGCAGAAGTCTGAAAGACTTGGGCCCTTTCAGAACAGAAAACTCCTTCAATGCAAAGACAGAAAGGAAAATTGGGGAAAGGGAGGTGGAGGAGGTTTTGCCTCCTTTTCCTGCAGCCACAGATCAAAATTTCTTTCTTCAGATGCCCATGAGAAAGGGGGAAGCGATGACCAAGTGTAGCTGCGCGTAGACGAGCAAACGCTGTGCTGCTTTGCTAGGTCTCTCCTTGTGACTTTGCTGCAACACAAAGAATAGAACCTGAGACATAAGATTCCAGGAGGAGAAGGCAAAAATCAACTGTGGAGGCATGAGGTACTAAGCCACCGTCTCACAACAGTTGCACTTTAGAGCCTCCTGTCTCAGTGGGAGTTGCCAGGCAGAGTCTTTACCATGGAAGGGACACACAAAGAGTCAAAGCTAAAGGTGGTTCCTAAAAGCACTCAATCCAAAACTGGGGTTCTCAAGGCATGGAAACATAGGACCACCCACCTGAGAGGTTCAGGCGTATGACATAAGGCCTACTTTGGAATGTGACGCTTTGCTGTAGACTATAGAGTAGTAAATCGAACAGTTATCTGATGTAAAGATGGATGAGGAAGGAGTGATGTATCACGCGTACTCCTCAATGAGTGCTGACCACTGAAACTACGAATAATGCGCAAGGCAGTCTGATGAGAACATGAAAGATAAAAACTACCCTTAAAAGAGAATGAAGAATCTCCTCAGTAGTAAAATACTGCTTGGGAGCTTAGTGAGAAACTGGCCTCATCTGAACAGAGCCTAAGCCCTGGAGCTACTGATACCAAGGGCAGCAATTAGTGCAGCTCCCTCCTGGTCAGTGCTGCAATGACGAGGTGACCAGTGCTACCTACTGCTTCCATGACACTACTGCGCCTCTTCTCTTGATTTCTTGAGATCATGCAATTTATTAGCTTCTTCAACATGGGACAGGAAAACACAGGGTCCTTTGTGATGCCTTTTTTTTTTTCTTTAAACACATCCCTTCCTTATCAGTATCAAAGTAATTGAAGAAGTTGGGAGACTTGTATAGGATACCAAGACCAACTTTGCACCAAACGGCTGTTAGGAAGGATCGCTATCAGGTATAAGGTTGCAGCTTGGAGGAAGCTTAACAGAAAAAATTCAGATGATCAGTCATAATGAAAAATGAGTGGCAACAGAGATACAAATATCCAATTCTTGCTAGGGACTACTTGGAATGCTGATCTCATTCAAACATGCTCCCCAACTTATTTTAAATTTCTTATGTAATTATATTCTGTTTTTGAGTTCTTATCACTGCACAGAGGTCCCTTTTGTATAAGTTCATATTCAGGTCGAGTTCAGAAAGGCTTCATAGCCATCAGAGACAACACATTGTCCTTTTGCCATGTGGTTTTGCCCCAAGCTGCAAGAAGGCTGAAGTAGCCATTGTAAGGGATATTTGCATTTTTTACTACTTGCAGAAAGGATTTTTTCAGCCAAGCAAGGATATAATTTTAGTTTTCTATGCACAAAGAGGGAATCAGTTTGCTGTAAATAATGATAAGCTTATGTTTCTTATTACTTCTGCATTTTTTATTTGAAGAACTAAATATCACTTTACAAACAAACACCCAAACGCAAGTCGAAAGTTTTGGACAAGCTTAAAAAATCAAGTGTCAATATGGGCATACCCTTGGTGCATTTAAAACCATACGGGCATACAAGAGTTAATACATGAGTGAAGACTCTTAATCCAAAACAGTATTCTGCCTTCTGTATATGACCGCAAGCTTACATAGTAGCACAGAATCACCAGATACACTGTTAATTCAGACTGTTGCTCAGAAACTGGAACAAACAAGAAAAAAAAATCCTAAAATTCCACGTGTGGCTGCGTATCCTCTGTGTACATCTTTAGAACAGGCTTTTATGCATTCTGGATCCCTTGCCACACTATACCATTCACAAATGTTTACGGCCTTTCTTAAACTGCTGCAGCTGCACCGAACCTCCAGTTCACATGTTAGCGTCCGTAGCCCAAAAAATGGATCATGAAGTAAGCTCATAGTAGAGCTGAAGGAAGAACAAAAACCACCTTGGTCGCCATCAGAGATAAGGCTAGAACATCAACTGTGAACATCTGGGCTGATCTGTTTTGTCAGAGAAGTCCCTGAGATTTCCTAACTACTGCTGAGTTCAGCTAGAACATGTCTTTTAAGGAAGACATCTGTTGAGGTTGAAAGTACTAGAGATGGAAAACCCATTATAATTTTCATTAAACTTTTCCAATGGTTAACTGCTCATTATTTAGGGAAAATAGTACTGCTTGGTTCTAGTCTAATTTTTTCAGCTTCAACATCCAGCAATGGGATCCTGTTATGTCTCTGTCAGCTAGATGGAAAAGACAGATATTAAATTTCTATTTCATTGCAGATACTTTTGGACTGCAGTCAATGAACTTTTCTGGATGATAGACCAAACAAAAAAAATTCCTTGTATCGCACCATATGAATCAACGATTTTTCTGGCTCTTCTCTCAACCCTTTCCGTCTACCAACAGTCTTCTTGAATTCTAAGGTGAACAAAGAAAATTCCAGCAAAAAAATGTTTAAGATCCAAACACAGAACTAGAATTGTCTTTGTAGTCCCCAGAAATTTGTTTGTATGGCCAAGAATTGCATGAGACATTTTGACCAAAACACCGTATTTAAGAGTTCATTGTTACCTTCCTTGACAAATTTCTCTGCACCTCTTCATTCCTCCTCCAAATCCCCAAATAAAAACCTGTTAACAGAAGAAAAATCCCAACCAGCATTTTCAGTCCTTCTTAGGTCCAGCAAAACACAAATTTCTGAAGATGAAACAGGCAGCAGCAGCATTAACTTTGCCCTGTCGTGACTGATGATTAGACTATGGGAATTATGTGCAGACATGGTTTTATTCTCTTGCTTATTGTCAATGACACCAAGCTGTGTGGTGCGGTCAACATGCTGGAGGGGAGGGATGACATGCAAAGGGACCTGGACAGGCTTGAGCAGTGGGCCTGTGCCAACCTCATAAAATTCAACAAGGCCAAATACAAGGTCCTGCACATGGGTTGGGGCAATCGCAAGCACAAATAGAGACTGGGTTGAGAATGGATCGAGAGCAGCCCTGATGAGAGGGACTTTGGGGTGTTGGTGGATGAGGAGCTCAACATGAGCTGGCAACATGTGCTTGCAGCCCAGAAAGCCAACCATACCCTGGGCTGCATTAAAAGAATTGTGGTCAGCAAGTCAAGGGAGGTGATTCTGCCCCCCTACTCCACTCTACTGATACCCCACCTGGAGTACTGCATCCAGCTCTGGAGTCCTCAGCACAAGAAGGACATGGACATGTTGGAGCGAGTCCAAAGGAGGGCCATGAAGATGGTCAGAGGGCTGGAGCACCTATGAAGCCAGGTGGAGAGAATTGGGGTTGTTCAGCCTGGAGAAGAGAAGGCTCCAGGGAGATCTCATAGCAGCCTTCCAGTACCTGAAAGGGGCCTACAAGAAAGCTGGGGAGGGACTTTTTACAAAGGCATGTAGTGATAGGACAACGGGCAATGGCTTTAAGCTGAAAGAGGGCAGATTTCAATTAGACCTCAGGAAGAAATTCTTCACTGTGAGGGTGGTGAGGTACTGGAACAGGTTGCCCAGAGAAGTTGAGGCTGCCCCATTCCTGGAGGAGTTCAAGGCCAGGTTGGATGGCGCTTTGAGCAACCCGGTCTAGTGGAAGGTGTCCCTGCCCATGGCAGGGAAGTTGGAACTAGAGGATCTTTAATGTCCCTCCCAACAACTGTACCAATAGACTTACTCACAAATGATCTAGAGCAATTTTGTAGAGCTCTGACTCTTGATACTAGTGAAGCTGGAAGAGACAAAGAAGAATGAGGCACAGAAAGAATAAGACATACTTTTTTGTTGAGTTTTAAGGCTGCCTTGCATAAGCTGTGCCAGTTAGCGAAAAGATCGCCTGTCCTGGGGATTGTCTTCATAGGGGAAAAACATGGTCTGCAACCCTGAAGATGATTAGATTATAGCGTAGTCTGGATGATAGCAAATACACATACACGAGAAAAGGCTATGCGAGGCAAAGAAAGGGTAACAGAAGTAGTGATGCACCTATGGTACAGGACGTACTTAGAAAGATTGGCTAAAGGTTCAAAAGTAGAGTAAATCTATAGCATGAGGATGTTATAGTACTACTCTGAGATGTCAAAATAAAGTTCTGTAAGCATGTAACATAACTAAACGCTTTAGAGATGATCAGAGCCATGATATACAAGGAAACACAGGAAAACAAATTGGAGGTTTAGTCTCCCCTAAAACAAAAGGCTGTGTTTGCTAAGTAATTTCACTTTGAAAACACCTTGCTCGACTGACATTCAGTGGCTCCAAATCTGGATGTCTTCTCCATTATTAAGCTCTAGTATTTGGTGGCAGACCAAATGTACAGGTAAAAACGACTAAGGTAAAGTCTGCTTCTACTATTCACATAGGTATTGCTTAATAGTTAGCCACAAAATACTTGTCTGCTTGCACCCACCTTACTAAGTTCATCTGGACTGCATCAATGACTTATCTTTGTTGCTTACTACATCCCCAGTCTTTCTGGGTCATCTATGATTATCACTAATAATTTTGTACAATCTTTGATGTAATTTAAAACAAACACTAAATAATACTAATAACACTAAATAACACTAAAAAATGGAGAAAAGCAATTCCAAATATAACGCTAATATAAATGTACTTTCTCAGTTAGAATCCTCCATTTACTGTTTTGGTTTTGGCTGTCAGTTAACCAATATTTTACTAATTATCAGGTCATACTGATTGAATTAGCATGACATATACAAAGTGTCATGCAGTGGTAAGTCAAAATGTTTGGAAGAAGTCTAAGTATTACATAAAGACTACTGTTATGTAAACACTGTATTTTTTTAATCAAGTGTGTTGTTTAATAAAATATGGTCAGATCTGTTTTTCATATACCCATATTGGCCAACATTAGTTCTACTGCTTTCCTTTAATAGCATACCTATTAGCTATGCATTTTTTTTTGGCTACACGGGTACTAGCCAATAATCATCTGGATTGTCCTCTTTACCCTTTTTACTGCCAGTACTTTAAACTTCGTCAAATCTTCTGGATTGCCTTTCCCAGTTTCAAATTTATTGAAAACAAACAGTAGCCATACAGATAGCTGCTTGGTCAGTTTGAACTGAAAGACTGAATTAAAGTTATCAGAACATGTTACTTTAAACCTAGCTTTGACAGCTAACATGCTGCTGAGTTACTGCTGGAATGGGATGTGTTTTCTCGCCTTGCGAAGCGATAGAAGTTTGGCGTCTTCCTGTATGCTTCAAACATACCAAAAAATACTGAATTCAGATTTGGTCTTTTGTGTTTTACTAGCAATATTTACGTCATTTCCATAGAGATCCACATGATGCTTAGGACTAACATAACTCTCCCTATATGTACCACTTCTAGCCATGAGGGCAGCAAGGGACATGAATGATGCTGTGTTCTTTGCAGACGTAATTGCCGTTTACAGCACTGACTCACGGGAAGTAGTAACTCTACATAAAATATTCCATCAGACTGGCTGATGTGTTATCCCAAGATGGTGTGTTGAGGCAATAAAGAGCAGTCACTGTTTTAAGCATCTGTTGAAAGGGCAGAGTCAGCTTAAAATCTAGCCAACTTTCAAAAGTTAGTTAAAAGCAGTTCCGTGTTTTCCTACACATCTCCTAAATGACTTGTGAAGCTTACTTACAGAAACATGTCTTTCCTGCTATGTGACAGATGCACACGAAAGAAGAAACCGACTTAAACAAAAACACTGAAGTTAATCACAGATAAAAGTGCAGGCAGAGTACCCAGAGAGTTATTTTTCTTCAGCATTACTTGCAGCAGCTGGTATGACTCAATGAGAGAGGTGTAGTTATGTTGACTCTGCTCCTTTCAGAAAGTGACCTGTGGAGAGACATGAAGCAGCAAGCTATTATTCAATCCACCTTCATTCTGTCAGACCATAACTTCCCATATAAAAGATCTCTGTAAGAACATCACAACATGCAACAACAAAAAATACTTACTAGACTAAGTTTATCAACAGTTTATAAATGGGAGAGCAGAGGACTAACTCAGATCTACATTTTCCGTCCATATTCCCCTCATTCTCATTCACCCCAGACCTTTTTTTTTGTATATGCAGACAGTAAAACCTTCATCTATCTTGTCTAGGAATTGTCATTCTTATTTTTTTTTCCAAATAAACTTGGAAAAAAGATTTTAACTATCTTTGCACTAGAGTTGAGCATAAATGGCTAGCAGTATTTGTATTTTTTAAGTATACTTCACACAAAATTATGGTTGTTATGGGGCTAGTCAGAATCACCACTGGCTATTAGTATTTATATCATTATGCTTTCACGCATCAAGGTAAGATCTATACAAGTGATACCACAAATACTCGTGCTGAGATCAGCGTAAGCCAAAGTAGTAAAAATTGCATAATGTTTACTCTACAGACGGTGAAGTTAATTCTCATCTGGACTATGGTCTGAAACATGATTTTTCAGTTCTCAAGCTCCTTTCAAACAGTTGCCTTCTGACTGCTAATTTAAATACCATGTTGGCAGATCCATACAGAGCGTGTCAGGAATGTTGCTATGGTTATATTCTCTATTTAGTAAACAGTATCAAATAAAGCGATATTCAATGGCAATAATGCAACTGAGCCTAATTCCCAGGTACTCTTGAAGTGGTTCTTCTTCATTTATACTTCTTAAAATATGAGTAAGCAGAGATTGCGGTTTCATTTCCAAGTTGCCAGTATAGGGGACATCATCCCTTTTAAGAAGTGCTCGAACTTAGTGAGTGATTTTTCACTCCTAGGACCATCATCGCTGGCATGACAAGAGATTCTGAGCAAAGGGAAAAAGTTGCCTTCTTCCCTTAGCAGATGTGGTGACTGCGACTCATGAGTACCAGATGGAGGTTGTCACCACAGCATCAATTATTGGGAGAGGAAACTGCAACTTTTGCAAGGCCCAGAGCTATTTTAGGAGGATTTTCCTGATGCTAGAATCAGCCCAGGGTGGGTCCAATTTCCCTGGCAGCAAATGCCATTTAGAGGGTGGAGTTGGCAAGGGGCTTGGTTTATACATTCATCTTTCAAATTTTACTCCCATTAGTTCTACCCTTCTCTTCCTCAGTTCTTCCACTCCTAACTCATATCTTAGTGACTTCTCTTACTCTTTTTAAAGATCTCTAGCTTTCCTAGTGAGTTTCATAAGCACTAGGAAATGCATTCAACTGCAGCCAGTAAACTTCCATTTTAAAACACAAAAAAATCAAAGCCTTTATGTTTGCAGAGATAAATTGAAAGGTAAGAGCAAGGTGCAAAGCAACTCAGCAGTAGTTGTCCAAGTGTGCATATGGAGAGCCTCGGTGCCTGCGTTGCTGCCCTGGGCGCAATGAAAACTGTGCTTGGGCTTTGCTGCTGCTGTTCAGAACCACTGAAACCACGGAAGAACAAGGTGATTCCTGTGCTGACTGTAACACAGCTCTGAGAAGCACAACTACTAACTGGGAAGCAGTTCTGAGTTAGGGTACTGGAGAGATTCTTCCATCTGCTTGCTTTGGGGAGCAGTAAAATAGCGTCGGACCTTCACTACAACTGGATGAACTCAGCGGCTCCACGGAGACTTGTCCCTGCCCAGAGTCTCCATTTTTTGGAACCATTAAAAAATGCATTTTACAAAAACACAGCAGAACAGATTTCTACCCCTCCTGCTCATGGGTCACAACATCCGCAGGATGACTGATGGTGACATCTGCCTAAGCTCGCAGTCACGCTATCTGGCACAGTATCTCCTGGAGCATTTGAACCACACCACAGTGCCTATATCTGTTCCCTCGGAAGGACCCCAGGACAGCCCAGCAGAGGACAGTGTCCAGCCATAAGACAGCTGTCCCGTGAGCCTGGCCTAATTTACCGAAGGAAAGAAGCGTGGATACGTATTAAGTATCAAGGGGTCCCTTCCTTTCCAGTAGTAAAACTGCCAAATTCTCGCAGCTCCTAATACCCCCCTGGAACAGGCTCTAACTTTTGAGAAATAAAAGAGAACATTGTGCCACTGTTATTCCAAGTGTCCAAGTGCAGCAGAGGCGTATCTCTCAGCTCATCTTAATCCCTGGAGCACAAAAGAGGAAAAAGAAGAATGCTCTCCCTTTCTATTCAGAGCAACTTCAAAAGTTAGATGTTGTTCAGTGACAGACCATCAGAGGAAAAAAAAACAGAAACCCCTGCTCCAAGAAAGGGATTCCAGTGAAACTTTTGAAGCTACTAAAGCAGAAGGAAGTACTCATTTTGTAGAGCTCTAACCGCAGCTCATCTCCATCTTCTGAATTTGATTGGAAGTCTTAGCTTGAGATAATGGCTCTGGTGAATTTCCAAGACTACAGGACAGAAAAAATAGGAATAAGGAAGGTAAGCAGATGGGAAGTTTACGGGGCATTAGTTGGGACAGAGCAGTACAGTGTACAATGACCTGGCAGCACCAAAAGTATGGTCAAAGAAAGATGGGAAAGTGAAAAAAGGGATAGAAACAGGCAAACAGACAAATACTTACAGTTGAGTTATAAAATAAAGGTGACAATGTATTGGCATCACCCACGATACATGATTTTAAATTAAATTAAATTCAAAAGTTGACTGCTCCAAATGGATGCAGTATTCCACAGCTCAGTTACTTGGTGGTGCAGGAATAACTTGGTAAAACAAGTACACATCAGTTTAATTATCACTTGGGCTACAAAATTTCAAATACTTTCTAAAGCCCTGGGACAACTGCCCAAGTTTTACTTAGTTAAACACAGCCCACAAAAGTACTTAAATGGCACTTTGCTTAAGGATGGAGTTGACACCAAATACTGCCACACAGATACAAATAGAAGATGAACCTGGGTGGGGGTGAGGAGCGAAAACAACTCCCCAGAATGTTATACCTTCACATTAGCTCTTTAGTAATTATTCCTCAGTGCATAGTCCTCTTTGACCAAATGAAGCTTAACTAGATGGCACAGCACAATTTTCTGCCAAACAGAAAAATCTCAGTCTCTAATTTCATAGGGTGTCTGAATTATACAAAGCCCTCATATTTAGAGCACTACCTTATAAGTTTGTCTGTGATACAAACCAAGAAAAGAGTTGCCTGTAAATCCTGACTGGGTGTTACAGTCCCAGCAAAGATACAGGCAGGCTTGCAGTATTGTTCGAATACGTGTCAGCTAAGAATTTAAGTATGAGTAGGAATCAAATTTTAAATAGACTGTCAAGAAAAAAACCTTGAAGTCCAGCTCAGTTCCCCCAGCTTGCTAAATGCAACGACTGTTGACCAAGTTAGGGGAAGCAGGCATTGTACTCGAGCTTTCTGAAAGCATGCCAGTTGTTTAAACAGGAACCATTTAAGCGTTGCTTAGCTATCTCTGCCTTTTCCCTGCCTCCGTATTTTCTGCAGGTCCTCAGTTATAATTTGTAAAGGCAGTGAAGTTCACAGAAGACCAGCAAATATCTGAAGCAATTGCTGGCCAGTTAGCTATACTCTCCTCTTCCTTGCACTGCTGTCTTGGCTGTGCTGGTGGAGAAAAAGAGACACCAGCACAGCAAGGGTCCTACTGATACACACCACATCTCTAGAGCCACAGGCAGGAGCTTCCATATGAGGCATAGTTAACTTCTCCCCTTGCAAGCACAGCTCTCTTGCCATCACAAATGGATCTGGACTTGAATGAATCTTCTTGAAATGGGAGAAAGATGGTTTGGGGGAGCTTTTTGGGGTTTTGGTTTGGTGGTTTTTGTTTTGTTTTGGGTTTTTTTTGCGTGTGTGTATGGGTGTGGTTTTTTTTGTCTGGGTGGGTTTTTTTGTTATTGTTTGTTTTCCTTTAAAGCCATTCTACCAGCACCTAGCTTCCTAGAAAATGCGCTTCTGTGAATTTTAGTATATGTTGTCTCTCTTTCTTTGCCACAGGTGAAAATACGATTAAGCAATGCCTTTTGTTGCTGACATTAGCGGGTTGAGGTTGCATGCCCTTCTTCACGCAGTTTCCACCCAAGAATTGTCATGTTGCCTGCCACAGCAAAGTAGCTATTCGGTCTAATGCAAGGAAGCCTGAAGTAAAGTGCAGTAGAAAGGGAGGAAGCCCGACAAGATGAAAAGAAGGTTTGTTAGTATAGGGTGCTTATCCACAAGAAGACAGTCCAACAATGTTTGGTTTAGATCACCAGTCCAATTCCTGTACATCATGTGTGTTGAGGTGTGCCTGGTAGACCCATCAGTGGCATTTTGCACCTGATTAACTTCTGAAATGCCTTATCACATTTTTGGTGGAAGACTTTTCTTGACTAGAAGAGGATAAAGTTTTGAGGAATCTTTTTTTTTAACCACCTTTATCAATTAAGTGTATGCACTTGCAGTAAAGACAGAAAATACCTATATGAAAATTACTTTAAAACCTGAAGTTTTCATCAGATTTGCTTTTATTTCATTATTTTCAAGAAAATTTTTTTCAAGAAAAATACAATCATTTAAAAATAACATTTACAAAGTCTTGTGAGAGGAATAATACTGTTTTTCTTTGAGAGTTCATGAATTCTGCAAGTCAGATCAACAGAAGGTCACAACAAACTCACGAGGGATGTCAAATCTAGGTTCCTCTCAAAGACAGGATTTTCTGGTTTTGGCTTTTTGCAAATGGTAAGTGAATAAGCTAAAACTCTGAAGAAAGGTGAATGACACTCACTCCTCTATTCCAAGAGTGTGAAATTCTGAACCCTCTAAACCTGTTCAACATGTTTAATTTTAAGAAGTCACTTGCACATTAGCATTTTACTTGCAACAGTGATGCTTTTATCCCTAGTAACTTAGTAGTGAGCTAAACTGTCCCAACAGATATCCCAACACAAGGCTCCTTATAAGGAAGAAATAATTCATTCCCAGGGTCTATTCTCAATAAATGTAAACTGAATGTGCTCATTCCTTGAGGAAATACAGAGCAGCATTAATTCACACAGCTCTAGGACTCTGGCACACACAATGCCCTCCCCTTCAGTCCATCTCAGAATGACTTCATACGCCAAGTATCAAGCCACAAAAAGACAGAAATTAATGTCAAGAGGATTTAGCTCAAATTAAGATGTTTGTCTCTTTTCATTATTTTAGAATACTGGTAAAGCACGCTTAGTATTTTAAGTACATTTTCCTACTAGTTTGAGATTCCAGCCTCTGACTCCAGTTTTGGAATCATCATGGAATTGAATTAGAATAAAAATCTGGACTTTGAAAGGGCTCATTCAGTGCTGCTGGTTTATTTTCACTTTAGTAGAGAGACTCTAAAGAGCTGGCAATATTTATGCTAGAGTATTTGATTTACAAGGCTACTATATGGCAAATATTCCTTTTTTAACTCTGTAAATTAAAAATAGTTTCTGAACATAACGGAGGAAACTAGTTTAGGAAAACACTGTAAAAGTTAAGGTATCGACCAACTACACTATTTTCTTCATTGACCAATCTTAAGATAACTTCATTGACACTCATCACTGCCATCTGTTTTTCCTGTATTTGAATTTCCATTTACTACATGGCAAAGTGCAATGATATTCATTACCTTTACCTACAGCAGTGTTTTTTCAGGCTTTCAAATGATAAACATTAGAATACATTTGGTATCGACAAGACCTACAGCTTTCTTAAAAGAACTTAAGTGCCTAGTTATCTAAAAATGCCTTAAAGAAACAGGATGAAAACACCTTGGTTTAGCATTGTAAATTCAGCTGCTCGTCAGGCTCATCAGTCTTGTATTTGGTTATTTTATTGCTATTGCTGTCATTTCAACTAATTTTTCTTGGTTTTTTTTTTTTTTTTCTTAAAGCTCTAGCTCTGAGAACATTCTAGTGTCCCTTCCCAAGTTTCTTCCTCTTCATCTCTGACCTGCTACCCTCCCAGCATTTAGAAATATTGTATGCAGTGCATGAATCCAGATTCTTGTTCAGCTTCAATGCAGAAATGCTGAGTCTCATCTTTCCAGATAAGTTTTAACCACCAGGGTGACTTGTGTTGGCCAGTATTAGGTTGTCTGACATCCATTTTTCTACATTTAGACCATTGTTTGCTTCATACAAGGACAACTGTGCACCTGTATTCGATCCTTCTTTTAAATTAGCACCACTAGTAGATCACTCAAGCCCTGTATGTTCTACTGCAATGAGCAAAAATGGCTGCAAGTGGCCTAATGCTTGGAAACATTATTAAGAAGGAATTTCACTGAGTGGTGGCCAAGGATATTTTTCCATGCAGCTCATAGAATAGCCTTTGATTACGTGCAGGAAGTCAACCAAGTTAAGGATGCTGTTTTGCAGTCGTTCCTTCCTCTCCGCGTAGCTCTGGAATACGGACCTCCCAAAACTGTGAAGCAGAAAAAGAGGAAATGAATGCTCATCTCAGCAAGGTCCTTCCACAAGAAGAACGTCCACTGAAAGAAAAACTAACTAGAAGATAAAAGCCAGTTTGGGTATGGCTTTAACACATTTCAATTTCTTCCCTGGAGTTAACACATCTGCCACTTGCTTTCAGAAAGTTAAAGGAACTCAAGGGACAACACTGGCAGGACAAAGGAACTTCAGCCTCAGATGATAATTTGCAAGCCATTATGGTGCTCCACCAGTGCAGAAGGAGCCCAAGGAGAAGCATACCTGGTGCTTAAGGCAGAATGTCAAGAGCAAAGATGCCATTACCTCTTCAGGAAAAGCTTCACCAGCATCCTGTGTAGCTATTAATATTCATAGACTTAATGGGATGGAGCTATTCCTGCTGAGTGGTAGACGGATGAGAGAGGTGGATCTAATGGGCTTGTCCACCTGCTTTTCTCTGGGATTTCTTAAGCTAATTTAATAATTTCTGCCAAGATCTGAAAAGACAGAAGAATGACTAAACTGAGATAACTGACAGATGGACTACTTCTGCTTATTATGGATGTTTTCTTGTTCACTGGCATTCTTCTCATTTCTCAGTTTTCACTGTAAAATTTCCTTGCTATGATGGGAAGAATTCTTCCAGTGGTATTAGTGTGTTATTTTTATTGCAGCAGGTGGCTAAGACCTGATAAAGAATAATCATTACCCAATTTAGAAAAGCATTTTTACTGACTTCCCAGACACTTGTTTAAAACAGAAATAGCGCTAGAACAACACAGAAGAAAAGTTGCTTTGAGAGGTGAACAATTATTAGCAAACAGTGAAGTTCATGAAAATTCATGAAGTCTTTCTTTTTTACCTTCTACATATTCTGTTTCTCTGCTCTCAGAAATGCTGAAATCAATGCCATATTAATAGTAAACGAAAGTACTACATCCTCATCTCTGGCCTGTAGCATTCAGGCTCCCCAACACCTCCAAAATTTAGTTGGAGTTAAGTTTATAAATCCAGTAAATCACTTATAAAATATATGCCTAAAATGAGGAAGAAGCCAGTTAATATGCTAGCGAGGTACCTGTGGACTTCTAAAACCAGCACCTCAACAGTAACTGTTTTGTGCTGTGCATAGTCAGAAGCACAAGCATCAGTTCACGCTTATTTCTTACCCAGCAGGTAGCTCCCATCATCCCAAAGAAAAATAACTTGCAAGAATACAGTTTAGGCCCTGTCTGTAGTCTGCAGTTTCAAATCCTCAGTTAAAAACCATCAGTCCTGTGCAACGACAGCAGAAAAAAAATAAATAAATCTGTAACTAAGTGTACCAAGACATAAAAAAAAAAAGAGCTGTGAAATTTCAAGTCAGCGCTACTGTCTAAGAGCGTACTAGCACACAAAAAAAAGCCAACACTTGCATATTCTAAACCATCTTCAAGTTTCTGCTGATCTTTCTTTAAAAATCAATGTCAGTGAGTCCGACACAGTTCATTCAATTTCCTGTCCGGTTTTAGTGGAAGACGCAGCTTCTGCCCAGCCCCCCGACGCCCCTGTTCAGAGATACGAGCTCTCGTGTTAGCCTGGGGTTTTGGCGGAGGCAGAAAACGGATGCCAAGTTCAAGTTCCGACGTTCCCTGCACCTCTGGGACGCGGCGCCCGGCACGCCAGGCATCCTTTCTGCGGCATTCCCAGAGGAAGCCGGGCACCTCTCCCGATGACGCCTTGCGTTGCATCATGGAAAATGTAGTCCAGCTGGGCAAACCACCCTCCCCTCCCTTCCCCTCCCCTCCCCGAGCCACGGGGCGCCCAGATTCCGGCTTCTGCAGCGCGTCAGCCAGTGTCACCCGTCCTTAAACCCCCTCCGGAGGGACGCGGGCCGTTCGCAGCTGCGGCTCGCCAAAAATGCCGTTTCCGAGCTAAAGTCCCCGGGTACTTAATTAATAAAAAAGGATGCGGACTGTTCTAAAACGAGACATCAAGGTGTCCCTCCGTAGGAACAGGCGGTATTCATCGCTTGGCCCCGATCCGGGTTGTGCAGTATTTTCATAATATTTACGTCATCAGCGTGGCTGCAACCGGGGCCGGGGGTCCCTGCCGCAAGCAGAGGTACCGCTGGGTCTTCACCTGATGCCGCTGTGGTTCATTTAATTATCTTTTGGCGTTTTTTGTTTGGGTGTCCCGTCACCCCCACCCCCTCCCCGCCAGGCCATTTAATTTGAGGAGCGGGTACGACCCCGAATGGTGCGTTTTTTTAACGATGACAGGAAAAAAACCCCAGCCCAACAAAACAAGCCCCAACCTGAGGAAGCATCCTTCCGCCCGCCCCGCTACTAAACATTAACAGGGACAGATGGGCCACCGCCAGCCCCGCCACCGAGCCCCCCCCCGCCTCCCCGCCCCTGCG
>VZSF01001062.1:268118-286765 GCA_013398295.1 Chionis minor
AAAGAGGCTGCTGCTCGCCTTTTGTTAGCGGCGGCGGCTCGGGGTGGAGGGTGTGTGTGTGTGACGCCGGGATTTCCCCCCCTCCGCCCACTGCCCCATCCCCCCAAAAACCTTGGTCCTGCCCGCTGCGGGTTTGACTTGGCAGGCGGCTTGCAAACGTGCCATCAGTTTTTTCCCCGAAGGGAAGCCGTGTCCCTGCTCCTAGGCTCAGTGCCCTTCCCTTCTGCCTAGGGGGAGTTGAATCTTTTTTTTTTTTTTTTTTTTTTATCTCATTAACTTTTTTATAAGTTNTAACTTTCTTATAAGTTTCATCTTTCGGCTTTCTCTTTCCAAAGGTCTGAGGCGCATCTGTGGTTCCTCAGGAGTGGCAAAACCAGAAGTAGGGCTTTGTTAGTTTGTTTGGCAGTGCTGGGATTATTTTTTTTCTTTCCCTTTTGCTTGCACTTGATTCTGTTTGCAAGCGATGAGGAATGACAGGAGTGCACATAGGGAGGGTTTCTTGGCTGATTACATTTAAGCCAGGAATTCACTGTGAAAATAAAGCCAAGGAGCGATAAATAAAAGATGCAATCTTCTCTAGGAGACAGACACCCAGCGTGGGCTTTGCTTCACTTGCTTTCAGCAGTGGAATAGGCCTCAGTGAGTAGTTGTGAAACAAAAAAAAGTAACTTTTTGTATGGCTTTAAAGGGGGGGGGGGNGGGAGGGCATTGAGTAATGTTGGCAAGGGTCAATGTGAGGAAAGAAAATATGCATAAATACAACTGAAGTGTTGACTGCTGCTTCTGGAGCCCTTAAATGCATTCCAAACAAATGCCGTACCTCCTGCTGAAAATACATTTTTTTGGGTTTCTGTGTTTGCGTTTTATGTTTTTTTTCCCCCCCAACCTTATGTGAGCCTCCTTTGGAAGGCTGTGCAAAAATAGTAGTGGAAACTGGCGATATGAAACGTGTCAGTTGTTCTGACAGAGGCCTTTGGCTTGCCTGGTGAGGGAGTCGTGGAGCACTTGGGTAGGCTGGGTCCTGCTGTAGGAAAGTTCTTGTGTAATTTGGGTAGGTAGCAGTGTCATTAGGGCTGTCTGTTGCCGGCAAGATATTCCTTCTAAAGCAGCAAGGTGCAACTGTGAAAGCCAATTCAACTGGAGTGAGTTGCATGGGGCGGAGAATGGAATTGGTTCCATATAATATGGCTGAATATGTAGCATTGAGGAAAACTTAACGTTGCATTTATGTAAGTGCATGTTTAGTGACCATATAAATGTGAACTTAGGTTCTTTGCAGTATGAGTAATGGAAACTCTGTAAATGTTTACCATTGTATTATGGAAAAGTGCAGTTACTGGACAAAGTGTATTTTATTACATATCAATTCTTAACAGCCTTACTTGTAACACTTAAGTATTACTATAAACAGGGAGTGCAGGATTTGATTTCTGAGGGAGACACATAAATTTCATTTCAGTGGTAGTTAAATGGAACTGTTTGCTTCTGAATTTTACATTAATTTTTTTTCAATCTAGCCCTGAATAAACATTAAGACAATTTTATCATGGCAGCTCATTTCAAGCGGGAGAATTTCATGTTGTCCTGCTTTGTGCCCCCCTCTCAGCTTCATCTCGTGTGGTGAAAAGAAAATCCTAAATAAAAGGCAGATGACGCATTAGTGATACGCACAAGTAATGTTCTTAATAATAAAGCAGTAAAGTTGTCTGCTAGCCTGTTTTGAAGTTGAATGATATTGCCCTGGCATAATACTTAGCATCATTTAATTTTGAAAGATTGTCCTCCAGAGAAGTAGGCTTCAAAATTCCATTTGCTTCTAATTTATTAATTTTTGTTTTTAAGCTTTTTGATATGTTTCAATTAGACACAAAAGATTTTCTTTTTTAATTTATTCAAAAAAACCCCAAACAAACTGGAATGGAGGCTCCTAAAGCAAAACCTTTTCAACTGTGTAAAACAGAGCTTTTCTACCATACATGTTTTTCACTTATTTCAAACCAAGTATTTTTAGTAAAAATTACAGTCTAAACATGAAAGCACTTTGTGAGTAAATACAACAATCTGGAAGGAAAATTAGCTATTGACTGTGTTTAATTTGGCCAAATTTGTGAAGATGCCAGGAGTAAGCAGACAGTTTTAGATGGCGAAGTGTATATTTGGTTTCTGAGGTTAGTCCTGAATTAGTATACAGTACTGTATTGTCGTCACAGCTGTGGCTGTCAAGGTTGGGAAGAGGTGTGATCCCTCAATAGCACAGCTGACCTGGCGAGAGCCCTTAATGCAGCTATTCTAGGAGAAGGAAAAAAAACAAACCGGCACTGTGCCTCTGCTGGTATGACTCTTTCTTGCTTGGGGAAAGACGGGGACTGACTTTGCTGTGCTGCTGTAAAGCTTGGCTCTACTGCTGCAGCTGCATCCACATTAGAAGTGCTTGCAGTGTTTTTTTGATATGTCATGAGCACTCCTAGAGTATCCTTGTCTGTCTGTAATTTGAGGTCTTGAGTCTTTGAGGTCTAATTTGTCTTTGTTACATAGACCCTGCTTGCTCATACAGGTCTTCCTTTAAGGTGTTACAGTACTTTCCGCAGCAGTGTGAGGCTTTGTAATTGGGGTAGTCAGGCCTCTTAGGTACGAGTGGCAGGGGAGTGAGTTGGAGGGAAGAGGCTCCTAAGGAAGAAAAGTAATGTAAAGAATTAATTTACTGGCACTTAGCACAGCTCTAGAATTTAATGTTAATACTGTGAGCTAGAAAACTGCCTTGTCTGTGAAAGAGGGTTCAGCTGAATGGCATAATCAGTGTGGAGCTGTGAACTTGTTTTTCTGAAGCCCCTTGGTGATAACATGATCAGAGGGATGTAACCAAAATACTTCTGAGAGAAAAACAAAGTACAATTTCTCAAGTCTAAAATAATGGTTGAAGCTCCCTGGGTGTTTCTGTTGTTGATTCTTAAATGAAGTTGAAGACTTGCAATTTTTTTTTCCCCCCCAATTTTCTTTTAATGAGAAGTATTTATCTTCTGACTCAGAGGTGCTTTTATCATCTATTGTTACAACTGATTATTCTCCCCTTTTCCCTTTTCCCCCCTCTTTTCGAATATGAGCTAAAAGTTCATGATTTCTTTCAAAACCAGGAGAAGCCATTTTTTCACCAGGAGTAAGAGGAGGTTTCACAGGACTGTGTTGGTAATTGCCACATGAAATTCTGGTGGAATGTGTATTGTAGTCGGCAAATTTCAGATCATTTTAAGGGGTGATGATTCTAGTTAATAACTTCTTGTTCTTTCTAACCATCTTTGCTAAAAATAATGTGAACTTGTGGAGCACGTAAAACAAATGTCATTTCTGTTCTTTTAAGGTTTAGTTGTTTGAGTGCCAACAGTATAATGTGAAACACCTTTTTGTTGATAAAACTACATCAAGTGTTTTATTAGCAAAGCTAGCACAAATGCTGTTGTGCTGTGAGTTGAAGCGTGCCTTTTAGCAGACACGATTGCATGCAATGTATATCCAGTTGTTAATGAAACCTGTAGGACACACGAATTTAGTAAAAAAAAGTTATTTAATGCAAGTAATACTAAGCTGCAAGACAAAACAAAGGCTTTAATTTGTGCATATGCAAGCACTGTGTCTTGCATTAACTTGGTGTCCTGTGATACCATATCGTACTGGTATGTGTGGTGACCTTAAAGACTGCCTCTTGGAGGAGAGGGTTATCTGCTGACATGCCAAAGGAACAAGCATGATTTCTTCTGCAGTCGGTCTGATGTTGGGGTTTGGTTAGGAATGTATGACTAAAACAAGTAATCCAGAATTTGTTAATACAATATTGTGGTAGGGGAGTAAACAAATGATGTCTGACTTTTTACTGGACTTCTTTTGACTTGGTTCCAAGACTACTAGAGTCTTGTGAAAATATCTTCATTGATTCCAGTTTCAGTTTGCTTTAAGAAATAGCTAGCAGTATTTCCAACTTTCAGAAAAGAAACAAGCAAACTTGGTTTTAAATATTTCTTCCTGAAAGGGAGACATCTGAATGCATTCCAATTTCCTTGTTAGATTTGGAATGCAGTGCATTTATTAGGGAATGCACAAGCTATTTTCAGTGTGTGTATGTGTGCTCTGATGTACTATCCTTGACTTTGAATAATTTCTTTGGAAACACTAAAAAAAAAAGGGGGTGTGTGTGTTAAGAAAAAGAAGGAAAAAAGCTTTCTTTCAAGATCTGATCACTAAATGTGTAAGACTTTGTAAATCATCTCCTGCCTTTTTTCATTCTTTCTAAAAAATATCTAATCTGGATTTAAAGAGAAAGGAGGCATTTGGAGTGTTTTCATGGTATGAAAATAAAACTTTATACTAACTTGCTAAGTAATTGTAAATAGTAGGATAAATGTAATAGGACAGTGTCAATACTGTTCTAGAATTTGTTTAGTTTTTAAGGAGAAAATGAATTGTACATCACTGCCTGTTGCAGTTTTTAAAACAAGGAATCTTATTTTCTATAAAAGCTTTACGTGGGATTGACCAAACAAAATTTTTCATTGTTTGTTTTAGGTCTGTTTTCATGTTTCTCATGTTTCATTTTTCCCCTCATTTCAAGTCTTTCCTCACTTCCAAGAAAAAAATTTTCATTTTCAAAGCTTGCTTTCTGTTTTAGAAAGTGATTCCATCTCTGTATATGATCAGATGTTTTGGTATGTAGCAGTTCCTGAAATTGAGCCAGTTGTCATGCCAGCAACTGATGCCTGCGCATGCTCTCTTTCTCTCCCTGTACTCTTAACTTTCAGAGATGAACAATTAATTAAAAGAAAAATCTGTGTCTGAGAATAGGCTGGAACTATTTAAAAGTCTGCAGATTAAATGATTTACTTAAAAATCAGTAGCTAGTTGCTGCATTCTGCCATATCGCTTGCTTTTCTAATGAACCTGTTAAAATCAAATCCTTATGTAGGACTCCAGTAAAGTTCTAGTTTCAAAAAAACCACCCCTGCTTCGAGTGAAAAGAAGTATATTTTCATGTAAAACAGTTCCTACTGGTGAAAGATAAAGTGTATTAGATGGCATGCTGTAAGGTATGTCTGCATGGGTTCAATTTTAATGTCACCAGCTGTCTAGGTAATCTTGCTTGTTATGTCAAGACAAATCGTGAAGTTTTGTAGTAGTGTAACAAAATAGGAGTGCAAAGTTATGGTAGTATAGGAATGCAGCTGACATCCCTTAACTTGCTTTTCCTTTTGCTGATTTTCTTTGGGGATTAGGTTGTTTAAAAAACAAAACAAAACCAACAACAACAAACCAACCAAAAAAGAGCCACCACCAAAACAAAAAAAGAAAAGAAAAAGGACCACACTATTTTAACTGACAAAAGCTATCCTAATTTATGAATATGCTGTCTGTGACAGGAACTAATTTGAAATTTTAAAAAGCTTTCATGTGCAACAAGGGTACAGATTTAATGCGAGTTCTGATTGCCTGGAATGCAGTCAGCCTGACAGCATGTGAATACTTGAGTACTGTCCAACAACTGCAGTTGTTGTTCTGGGAGATCTGTCTCCTTGAACTTCCAGTTTTTCCTCGTGGTTTACTAGCTAAGACTACCTATGTAAAATGCTTCTCTTGGCATGGAAACGTATGCAGCCCTTGACATGGCTTCATAACCTTCTGTGACCTGGATCACTAGAGATGTCGGCTGGTACTGTGTGCTAGTTTGCATTCTCCTTCTAGCTACACGGCAATTACTGTGATTTATGTGATGTCCTTGCGGTGCATTACCCTGCTGTCCTCTGACGAAACAGCAGTAAGCATCGAGCCTTTGTTGCCTTGGCCCTGCTGTTGAAGACCAGGATGTCTAGAAAACTTGTGATGTTAGTCACTATCTTAAAATAGTTTTTTCTGACTTAATTCTGCACATGTGCAAACAGACCGGCGGAGCGTAGCCTTCTAATAAATAGTAACTACAGTATAGAGAATTCCTTTGTGGTTAAGTCAGAACTGATAAAAGGCCTGCTGTAGAAGCGGAGTAGTTGTACAAAAGACTTTCTGATTTGACACGGTTCATTATAGACTGAAGTGTGTCCTAATGTGGACTTTCTACCAATGAAAAATTCTGAAAGTTTTCTTCTGAAAAATCAAAAACAAAAGGTGAAAGAGGGGAGTCTTTAACACTGTTTAAAATGTATTTTAAGGTAATTGTGATGCACACAATCATACACTTTAAAAAGGAGAGCTGAATCTTTTTTATTTTTCACTCTAACCCTCCTTGTTGCATGTGACTGCACTTGACAGTCTTGAAATATGTGGAAATTTTTGCTTTGGAAATGCATGGGCAATGGCTGAGAAGGTCTGACGTTAATTGGAAGGATGCAGTAAAACCTGTCAGTAAGTTTAAATTCATAGTAATACAGAAAGCTGATCAGGTAAGTCAGAAGCTCACTTCCTGAATTCATGTGCTAAAAATTCAGGTGACTTACCTTTTGTCCAGCTTTATTTAACAAACTGCCTGTTTACATAAGTCATCTTTCATTGTTAATTGGTGTCAGACCTTTAATCTGTTATAGGATTGTTGTGGCGGGGGGAGAGAAAATGGCATAATAGGAAGAAGTTTTGCAGAAGTATGTGTTAGTATATATCTTTATTTTGTCTTTTTTGGGCAAAAGTCAGTTGCATTCAAACAATCATTTTAAAGGATGGGAAAATTGAATGTTGTATAGCTATATGACTTCTAAGAAACTAGACGCTTTGTTGTACGCATGCCAAGTTTAACTGCTAACTGGTTACTGACAGCCGGTAGTAATGCAGATACAGTGCAGGAATTGTGGAGCTGACTACAATGTTTAACTTATACTGACTAATGAAATAAAGAACATTCCACCATTGGGGCACTTAAAATTGAATAAACTGTTTTATAAAGTGTAAGACAAACTTACAGTATGTAATAGAGTAGAGGATCAAGTTTACATGTTTTCTAATTTTTGTGTTTTTAAATTTGTGTTAAAAAGCAAGACTCCGGGTTAAAGGCTTTTACCAGCAATGACTCTCTTGGATTTGTTTCTTTATGCTAAAAGTTTGACTCTTATTTTACACTAGTGGCCTGTCTTCTCTCTGCGTAGCAGTATTCAGCTATGTCTGCAAGGCATAGTGGTATCACAAACTCCCTTTGCCAAATCAGCTTCTAGCTTTTATCCTCATCAAGAGCAGCTGGTGGGCTTTAATGTTTTATTATTTAATTTCTACATTCAGCTTTGATATTTTGGCTGGCCTAAAGTTCATAGAGCATCAATCCACATTTAGCAATTAATTATGGGTTTATGGAAGGTATAAATAAATGTGGATAGTGTGGTTTTTGGAGTTTCGTATGCTTGGTAGTTGGACATTTTTGCCACTTACCTGTGGCTTTGGCTATGAAAGGATGGCAGATAAAACATCTGTTAAAAATTCATTAACAAATATGTCTGCAGATAATCTTCCTGGAATCTTGTAGAAAATGTGAGTGAATCGGCAAAGTTGAGTGGAGAACCTTACAGTAAGCTATTGATTACTTGCAAGCAGTTACCTCAATGAAGCACTTATTTTGCTTCTGTTTGTGCACTACAATGCACTGCTTTGGGAGGGTGAAAAGTGGTCTTAGTAAAGCACTCATTTGCATATTTACAGAGCTGGCCTCAGTGACCACATTAAACATGGCTTGTGCTTCTCCAAGACAATTCTGCTGAGTCTGCTTATTTTAAAAGTTCAAGAACAGGGCAAAATCGATAGACTAAATGAATTGTTCAATATATTAGCTAAAGGAAGGAAACCTGGAACGCTTTTGTTCTGAAATACTGCGTTATGGCCAATGACAACTGGGACAACTGGCTGTGCTGCTGCTGTTGTACATGCAAAACGAGTCTCAGTTCTTCCATTGATTTAGGTTGTAAACTGAAACCTTGCAAACTCACTACAATTAGTGTCTTGGGGATAAAATATCAAGTCCATTATATTCCGTATCTGTGTCTGGATTTAGTGTAGCTATATTACACAGAAGCATGGAACTTCAATTTTGGTGCTTCAAGAGCAGAAGCATGAGGATGACGCAAAATGTGTAGCTATTTTTTAGCTTTGTTATTGCAAGCCATGATATGTGATAGCTGTCATGCAGCTTTCCTGGTCAAATCTAAGTGCACGAATTAATAGAAGTGACTTCGGCTAAATGTGCTACTACTGGATGAATGGTAGGCAGTGACTAGAAATGGCAGTTGATGTAACAGATGCTGTGGCAGTCTGGTGGAAGCTGAGAATAAGTTGATTAGTGCTGCTTAAAAATTTTGGAAGCAGCATCCCAGTTGGTTTTACTGACAGTTTACAGTGATCAAATTTACATTGTCATGTATCCTGGTAATAATTTACAGGCTTGGTTTCTAGATAGTTATGTAGATGATAAATCTAAGTGGCTGTTTGGCGGCAGGAGTGAAGAAGTGTTTAGGAGTAAACAAGAGTTTGGCTTATTGAATAAGATGTACTTGAAGAAAAGAGAGGTAGTAAAATGCTGAGTTGACCTTCATAGATTAGAGTCTAGGAAGGGAAGTAGTGATACCTGAGACAAGGTAGAGTTCAAAGACCTCAGTGGATACCTGACAAGGTATATTTAAGGATATAGTCTGAATGCTCACTCTATATGGTCTGCTTTCAGTGGGTATTAGTGAAGGCATGGAAGCTGATAAGAGTCTTTCCTACAAAATGAAATAAAGCTTTCAAAATGGAAAGCAGGTTGGCAAACTGTAACTTAGCTGTCCTGTAGCTTCTGTAACTGTAAAGATATATTTAAATTTATGAAGTGGGTGTTCTCTCTCCTTTTTGCAAACTTATGCCCCAATTTCAATTTTGTGAATAAGGTGCATCTGATGCACAAAGGAAATGCTGTCTTTTTTAGAAAGTGCTGAACTTCTATTTATTCAAAGAGTGTTTGTTGGATTGTATTTTATCAGTGCAGATAAAGCAACAGAAGCTATTTCTGTTGAGTCATGGTGGAGGCTTTACTGTTACAGTGGTAAACCGAAACCATTGACTTCATTTTGTTAAACGGTTTGAAACATATTTATTCAGTGTTAAATATGCATTAAGATCGCAGAGTATAACTGAATTTCTTTTACTATAAGCCATAGCCATATTGTGGTTTAATTCCCCTCAACAGGCAACAAATGGCTTAATTTTAAAGCACTGTATTTTGCAGAAAGAGGAGCCATGCTTTCTTATCTTTTTCCCTGCAATAATGACTATTTGTGGTACCCAGACCGGTGAACAACAGAGATANATAAGGAATAGGGGGTGTAGTGATGAAAGAGAGGAATCTGGTACAGAGTGATGGCACAGCTTTATTTGGCACTTCTTAGACAAAGGTAGGAAATAGAAGGGGAAAGAAGAAGAGAACTGATGGGCTTGCTACAGTGGTGATCAGAAAGACCGGGGAAGCTTTTCCTGTGGATGAGGCCATGTGGAAGACAAACCTCATGTTGTTGGGGTAGAGGATAAATGGTAAAGATTGGCAACTTAGAAGAAATGCAAGCATTGTATTCTCAGTAGCTAAGAGATCCAAAGTTTTCTTGGGTTTAAAAGGAAGGACTTGTACATGCTTGGGGAGGACAAGGAAGGGTGCTGATGTGGTCAGAAAACTGAGCACACCGTGTAGAGTAAGCTTGAAAAGGAGCAAGATGGCGGTAAGATCAAAGCTGCTACTTCCTGATTGCTTAAAGTGTGAAATGATAGCCAGTGAAATGTTAGACTGGATGAATGGAGAGAGATGTGAATCATGGGCATGCACTTCACTGAATCCTGCCTGTTATGAAGTCTGTCTTCCCCTCCCTCCTTGAATAACAAAAGGAAGTTAAGAAGTAGAGATAAAGTATTGAGAAAGGAGGAAGCAGAGGAGGATGACTGCGCAATGAGACACTAAGCTGTGATTTTTAGGAAGTAAAAGGAGAACCACAAAAGCCAGTAAAGGTCAGAAGTTCTGGGAGAGTAATCGTCAATTTATACAAGTACTGAAAGGTAGAGGAATCCAAATCCTGCAACACATCTGGAAGAGATCTCCACTGGGGAGGTTGGTGAGAGCTGCTCCATGTGATGCACTGCACGGGAACCGGCAAAGGCCCAATGGCAGAACCGCATTCCAGGCAAGGGCCTTGGTGTGCTCAGTGACTTGGCTGTGGGAGTGAGAAGGTGGTGAGGTGGGACAGGTGATGTTGCGATATAATACAACACCTCGGGCAAGAGTTAATGGGTGAATGAGGTGAGCAAGCTGGCAGCATAAGAGTGCAAAAAGAAGTCTGTATGTTAGCCTAGCGTGCATGTGGCTTGGTTGGTAGGCAGGGGCTGTTATCTGTAGCTGTGTTTTGGGCCAGGCAGCCTGGGAGGGGTAGCATTGCATTTGACCTCGGTGGGAAAATAAGCATCCTGAGTCTGGGGATGGGGGAGTGGTGTGAGCAAGTAAGACAGAGGGTCAGAGCGGATCCTCTTGTATTGCTGCTAACGCTGCTTTGAAGTGCCAGCCGTAGTGGGATGGGTGCGTTTGCAGGGTGGGCTGGTGGTGGGACTGCTGTGGAGGTAGCCTGAAATTTAATCTTCCGTCAGGAGGTGGGTGCGAGTAGCTGAAGTCACCAGCAGCAGTTCCGATGGGCCAGCTCGCACCCCGCTCTCGGCACCCAGCCGCTCCTCCTCGGGCAAAAGCGCTGCTGGGCTTTGGGTCACTCTGCTTCCCTGCAGCAACGAGTGCATTTGTGAGCAGGGGGCTGTTGTGAGGTTTGTTAGCAATACGTAGTGTAGGTGCCCAACAGCAGCGTCCGGTGTGGTAGTGGAGACTCGTTGGCCCCAACATGAGCGTGCTGGTGCAGCGATACAGGGCCTCCATTAGCCTGAGGTGTGCACGTCGGCTGTTCAGAGGTGTTTGTACTGGCCTACAGAGCCTGGGCTGTCTCGTAGAGGTGGTGTGCTCACCAAGGCCCAGACCAGTAGTCTGCCATCTCTGTAAATACGGGTTTAAAGCTCAAGTACAAGCCTGATGTCTATCTTCTTTCTAAGACTGGTAACCTCAGGTTGCCTGACAAAGATTATAAATGACAAGAGGTCATAAACCTTTACTCTGAGAAGTTTGAAACTATATTTCCAGTTACAATTCAGCAGTGTTATCATTCTTGCCCCCCTTTTTCTAGGGAGTGGGCACATTCCTGGTTGACCAAGCCTGCTGCCCTAAGGAAAGCTGCTGATGGAGCAGCCCAGCGTGGCTGTGGGCGCTGGAGTCCTTCTCCAACAGCCCATTCCAGCATACCTGCTGCCTCTTCTCACTTGATGAACTCCTCCAAGCATGGACTATGAAACAGGCCTATGAAAGTAAATGTTTTCCATTGTGAAATACTCTAGTCATGAATATGGTAAATGAAATAACTGACTCATTTGCTGTGCTGTGACTCATTTACTGCTCTGTGCCTCATTGTGTAACTCTTAGAACAGAAAATGTGTATTGCTGTGCTTGTAAACTTTGTATTTTGGAAAGGTTTTCTGTGATTGTCATTTGCAAACTTCACCCACTGTGTGTTATTCACTCTGAAGTTATATGGTTGCTTTAGGCTGGCTCAAATGCAGGCTGCTGTCAAAGGGATGCTGCAGTTCTCTGCAAGCTTGCAGCTCGTGCCAGGGTCTGTGGAGCTGCAGGGTGAGCCAGAGAAGTGGCCTGATTGTGAATTCAGATCTCGCTGGGTGAGTTTACCTGGTTTATTGGCCAAGAAAATGGTACTGTTGATTCAAGGGAGAGGAGATTGCAAGAGGGGGGTGCTGAGAAGGGCAAGGTGTCTTTTTGTATCAGTCATGCGTAGACTGGCTTAAAGTGATCGTGAAGCTGCTGCCTGGAGGAAGGAGATGGCTGCTTTGCTTGGGAATTCACCTGTGGCAAAAGGCAGCCTGCTTGTTCCAGAGGCAGCAGCACGGGCCTTTCCTGAGCCCAGGGGGGCCTGGATGAGTGAGCAGTCTTTCACATCTCTTCCATCTCTTCATCCACAGTGTTATGTGTTACAAAACCTTGGCCAAGTGATGAATACCCCTCCTACGCTCCACCAGTGGTTAAAAGAAAGCCAGGCAAATGTTTACTTTAAGAATAGTAGGAAAGGGGAAGGAAATACCTAATGATTTACTGCAGTTGTACATGTTCACCTCTATATCTGCATAGTTGTTGCAAAAGGTGCTTTTTGGCTTCAAGGTTCGTATCTTTCCTCTTCTTTAGCAGTGGTGCTGAGCTTCAGCATACTTATAACATACGTATAACATAGACTTTTGAGGCAATTTTTCTGCTTATTATGCAGTTGTTTGACCAAATAATGTGTTCTGTATTTATTCATAGCTTTTGACTTAAGTTGCTAAAGTAAGTGTTCACAGATTTTTTTCTGGTTAGGCCTGCTGAGCCAACATAGCTAGGAATGAGCTGGAGTCTCCTGTTTGCTTCTTGGACTTTGTTCTGTTGCCACTCAACACTGGAGGCTTCAGGGTTGTGGTGGTATAGCAGAGACTTCATTTGTCTTGCATGGTCTTTATTACTAGGTAGTATTGCCTGAGAAGAAAATGGTGGAGCATGGCTTGGAGATCTCAAGCTGAGTTTGTAGGGCTGGCACGTAGGGGAGAAAAAAAGCCCTTATTGCTTGCAAACTGAGTACTTTCGATACAGACATCACTGAGAGTCTAAAATAGCTTTGTGGGGTTCCAGTATCATTACTGCTTCCCCAAGTAGAACAGCAATTTAGCAGAGTGCTGGTGCTTTTGTATAACTTGCTTAGTGTGGAAGCTAAATGACAGACAGCTGCTCCGGTAAGTGAGGCATATTTACTGAAACGATCTGTTTTCAGGACTCAAAGCTGATGTGTGATCTATTCCAGATGGACCTAACTAAAGCAGAGCTAAGCTTGCCCATGACTGGTAGAGGGAAGAAGTGCATTGGAAGCCCTATTGTACACATCACAGTGCAGATGAGCCTATTTTTAGGGTAGAAGTGGCTTCCCTTTACCGTAAAAGAGAGATTTCATGGGGTTTTATGTGGGCCTTTCTGGGAGAGGATGCTTTGCCTTTCTTGACTGCTTGCACTGTGGGAGATGAAAGCTTATTACTTGCTCGCTTTCAACAGTACCCTGCTTCGATGTGGACTGATTGGGTTGCTCACTTCCTAGAGTCCTCCTACAGGTCTACCTAGATGGTTGTGGCTCTCAGACCCTTGACGGCATGCATGAGTGACAGACCAGGTCCTCAAGTCGTACAGAGCTTAAGCAGGGTACCTTACCTCTCTTGGTTTTCTCCTGCTGGAAGGGACCCTGCATGACCTCCAGCCTAGTGTCTAGTTCCTTCCTAACCTCTGCAAGTGGTGTTTATTGTGTTTATCCAGGCTCCTAAACTAAATATTTGAGGAAAGTGAAGTTACTTAGTCTGGTATCTTTCCTGCTCCATTGCTGCACTGCTAACAGTCTTATGGAATTAGATGACTCTTTTCTGTCAAATCATGTTTTAGGCTCATCACAGGTGTTTAAGGAGCTGACCATGATTTCTGCAAGACCATTTCTTGCAGAAGAGCAGTCAGGTACATCAGTCCTTCAGTTTTTGTAGCAATTAGTGTGGTTTCAAGGCTGTCTTCCTTTTAACCCTCCCACCTCTACCCTTACTTCCTCTTTGCTATTTTGAAGGCAAATACAGTCAGGGGAAACTGGCTGTTCAGAACAGGGTATTGAGCTATACAGAGTGCTGTTGCTCACATTTAAGCTAACAAATAGGAAAAGGAACAATTCCAGTGAGTAATACGAGAGGTTCCTTAAACACAGTCAAATAAAACAAAAGTGTTCAGCTTTGAAGCTTGGCTGAGCTATATTCAGTATAAGAAGTACTATCCCAGGAAGGATGAAGGTTTACAGGACCTGAGTGGGGGAAGAGAAGAGCAATACTTGTAGGCTTCCCTAATCTTTGAAGTTGTTCAGTTACTTCATCTGCTATGGGTGGATGCATGTACTTAAATTGCTATATTTGCACAAATCCAAGGTTGTGACAAAGATTCAGGTTAGTCCAGAAGAAGTAATTTAAGTCACATTTTATTCATAACTGAGTATGTTTTGTCTTTAATCTGGGGAAAAGTGGGTGTTTTTTTCTTAGTGAAAAAGCATTATTTTATTGGAAAGACACTTAAGAGGCTTAAAAACCTGGGATTTTTGTGCACTGTGGTTGTGCAAGGCTCCTTAAACCTGCCAAACTTAAAACTTACTGGGACTGATGTTTCTTGGTGAAACTGACAGCTCAGAGTGGATGTTCTCATCACAACTCTGGAGTTGAGTGAAAAACAGTCTGCTAGCAAAACCCAAAAGAACTTACCTAGCTCTTTGCATACAGATTTGCTCACAAGTTCAGAATTTTGCAGAACTGGTTCAGGAATCCTGACTTGCACTTGCCATGCTTGCCAAAGCCCTCCAGAAGCATTGCGTAAATACCTTCACACCAGCTGGAGGTGAGAATGCTGCCTGTGGGTGCGTGGCCAGAGGCTGCTGCGTCTCAGCTGCTCACTGTAATTTCCTCTCTGTAGACCTTTATCTTGCACCTTCCTGAAAGACAGCTGACTGCTTTCCACCAAGGGGTAAAGTCCTGTGGAGTACTTTCCAGTCACTGTTTGGAGGCCGTCCACAGGGCAGTTTCTGTGGAACAATGAATGTGCCACCAGCTGTGCCTTTGCATGGTTTTTGTTGCTGCAGTAGGTGTGAAGTTATACAAGGTTGTTTGACCTAGTAGAGAAGTCTAAGACAACTCTGGATTTTAAATTTTGGTGATATGAGGAAGAGGTCATACTGGGTTCAGATAACTAGTACAACTAAAATTGTTCATGTAGTTTTATTCACTTTGGTGCTGTCTGAATTCAGGCCAGAGTTCCTGCCAGTTATACTGTGCAGAAGGCAGGTTTAGTTCACTTAGTAGTGTCTTTAAGCTATCCATCTTTAAAGATATAAAACTGTGCGTGAACTAGGATCTGGGACTCATGAAACTACTTTTACCGCACACTTTCTGCTAAATGCATACCAGAAGAACTTTGAGTGTGTAGCGGGATTTGACAGGCTACCATCAAGTTGAATCTGTAACAGATTCATGGTGCAGGTGCTGGATCTGTTGTAGCTCGCAATACTTGGACAGAAACAACAGGCAGAAAATGGACTAGTGTGAATCTTTAAGTGCCCTTTAATAGTATCTTCCCAAGAATAGCACTGCACCAGGTAATAAAGCAAATAGAAGCTGTTTTGTGCATGATTGAAACCTTGTCTATTGGGAGGTCTGAAAACATAGTTCATTTGATTCGTATATGAAATTTGCTTTTGGATAGGAGTGGCTATTCTTGACTTAGAGCATTGTGAACACATAGTAAATCGAGAGATTAAAAGCTGTGTGCCAGTTTTGGAAATACCAGCATTCTTAAAAGAAGGAAAAATCTGTACTGAATGGTGAATTATGGTGAATATACAAGTCCATACTGTGCTTCTCATTAAGCTTCATGATGACTGCAGTTGATTTCCTTCTCTTTCTGTCCCCTCCTATGTGTAGTGATGAGAAGGAGTGACAAAGGCAAACCTGAACCCCATGCTGTTAATTACAAAGAAAAAGTTGAGATTTAAACCACATATTTGTAAGCAGAATGTGACATTAACCTCATTAGATGCAGTGGTTGTGAACTTTTTGAAATCCTTCAATACTTAATTGCTAAAAACTTGAAGTACATTCTGGACTATTGCAAAGTTTTTAATACCTCTGTGCATTCTGGTTATTCTGAATACAATTTTGTACGGCTTGCTTAAGCCTGCTTTGCGTGAAGAGAACACAAAGGAGAAAACTCAGCTGAAACCTGGAATAGCTTCACTCAGCCTAGTCACTTAGGAGAAAGTCTTTTTCCTCAGAAGGCAGGATAAAGTATGTGTGCTGTGTCTTTGTCATCATTTGAAGTTTATACCTGAAATAATATATCAAATTGGGAACTGTACTATAACTGACAGGCTATTTTAGCGGGAAAAACATAGGTGAAGGGAATATGTGGTTTTTAACCAGTTCACTGAAAGCTATGAAGTTCTTGAGCATGCCTGGAAATTAGAATAACTTTTTTCTTCTGTTGACAGCATTCAGAGTTGTTATACATGTACCCTGTTAGATTTATACTGGCCCACCTAGCATTTCACTTAAATCAGGAACAGGACCTGTAGGAAAATCTTTGTTAACCCTATGTGCTGATGATGAGTCTGCTGCTGTTTCTCTTGCTAATGCTCTTGCATTTTATGTTAGCAGTTAGCAGGGGATGGGCTGTTCTTGGCACTGTGAGTTTAATTACATTTATCGTGTGGTTTACACGTACTAATTTTGAAGGCTCATACAAAATAGGTGTGAGAGGGAGGATGAAAAAATCTCATGGAATATACTGAAATGCTCATGTGTTTTGGAGACTTTTCTTCCATTGTAAACACAGAAACTACTTGCCAGGTTTCATTTTCTGCCAGTGATAATAGGTTTTCCATACATCCACAGCTGTTTATTGTGTGAACAGCTGACAAAAGCTCAGGCTTTTGGGGTAAGGTGAGCTGGCCCCTGGGTAGAACAAAGACCTTTAGTGGGGGGAAAGGCTTTTTTCTTCAGAAGCACAAGTGTAAAGGCAGCTGGCAGCATGAGTGCAAATCGGAATCGTATCTGGAAACTTAATTCCCCTGATGTGGTGTTACTGAAGTGTATGGGTATATTTTGGTCTTACTGTCTTTAAGGATGTTAATATTGAGCTAACAAAATGTGTGCTTTTGTGTACTGCTTTTTGGATTGTAAAATATGCTGCAATGCACAGAAAATAATTTTGTTAAAATACAGGGAAGGAGGTGCTTGCACAAGTGGTGTGATTTGTTTAGTGATGAGGACTGGGGGGGGGGGGCGCTGGGGTTAAACTAGATTAAGTAAATAAACCCTGTAGGTCTTGGAGCTCTTGGGTTTTCCTGAATTCAGCACTATGTGGGTGTGTTACGGAAATACTCATTCAAAATAAGCAACTCCTGATGTTTGTAAACCAGTATCTTGATGTGCTTGCTTTTGTAATGCTCCTTTCACAGCCATAGTACCTCTTATTTTGCATATGTGTTATTACTTAGATAACCTTAAAGGAATGCTACTCATCTCCTTGTTTTTCTTTGTATCTGAACCATTACCACAAAGCCTTGATCTAGTTGTGTGACTACTTTAACTCTCCAGTTGTGTGTTTATTTTGCCCTTTAACCCTGTAAGTGGGCAGCAATGCTTGGAGAGGACTTTCTTCAGGAGAAATGCATGTTCTGCTTTGAAGGGTAGCCCTGCGAAGGTGTGTGTAAGGTTGGGGAGGGCTGCACTGGCAGAAATCAAATAAAATTCTCCAGGCATAAGAGGAGGAACTTGAGTGCAACAGCATGATAACAAGACAGCAGCCCAACTGCACCATACAGGCTAAATGACATATCGAAAGTAAGCTCTTGCACATACAGAACAAGGCAGTGTTGCACAATTCGGCTTGTTCACTTGCTAAGAGTAAATTGCTTTGCCATAAAGAGCAAAACAAAAAAAAGATTTTATTACATAAAATCTGTTTTGCATAATTGGCAAACAGATGTTTTTGTACTTTGGTCTGTAAGCTCTTACGAATCTACCAGTCTAAAACAAATAGCATAAACTGTTTTCTTCTGTAATTCAAAGAATTATATACGACATGAAGAAGAATTTAATACGACATGCTACCTTTTCTGAATGTGTGCTATTGAACTCTTTGGGAGGCTTCCAGGAGAAAACAGGTTTAAACCTAACTGAATTATGTGATCTCAAACAAATTAACATTTCTGTGTCTGACACTTCGTTGGGAGCTTTAACTGATACTGAATATTGAACATGAAAATATTTAATTTCACTAATTACAATAAGTTAGTATACTAGATTAGTTGAAGTACATTTCTGATCTTCAGTTCTGTGCCAATCAAAGTCTTAAATATTGTAGTTCTAAGTTTTGTGTCTTAAATGTAGTGGGCATGGAGCTTAGTTACAGCAGACGAGTGCTTAGGCTGCTTTTAAAGAAGATGCAATGTGTTAAATGAATAGAAAACAATTAAACTGGTTACAGCCACATTTTTTCTAAGCTTCTAACAGTGTTTTTAAATCAGTCTGCTCAGCAGTTATTAAACTATATTGTCTGTAAAGAGCAAGAGATTGTCAGGTTTTAGGATTCTTTCCTTAAAGGACGTAGTGCGTATTTGAAAACTGTTTAGAACAGTTCACTGACTATTATGTATAGGGTTATCAAAACATAGCTTGCTCAACACTAAATGATACAGTGAATTATGCTATCCAAAGTGTTCCTCTGTATTAGTGATAAAGCTGATCTGACTCTGACATAGAAAGATCATGGATGGCAATCACTCTCTCTGCCCTACCAATCCAAAATGACCTATCTCTATTGTAGACTTGACAGTCCTTTTGTTTTTTTCTTTAATCTCACTTGTGGCAAGCTCTTTGTCAGCTTTTAAAATATGTAGGGCAGCATTACTGGAGCTCAAGAAGTCATTTTGGGTTCCCTTAGGCTAGATACTGGTATCAACGTGTTTCTTGTCCTTCCGCGCTCGTCCCTC
>VZSF01001062.1:286819-300325 GCA_013398295.1 Chionis minor
CCATGCCCAAATCTTTGTTTCATGCTGTGTTGTTGATCTGTTGCAAATGAGTAGTGGGATGAAATATCTTGTCTATGACCCTTAATGCTGGGGGGTTTTTTCTTACGTCATTTGAAAGCTTGGTTGGATTCTTTTGTAGTTTGATACTTAGATCAGTTCTTTTTCTTACTGTATTTATTGTGGGTTGTGTTTTTGAAACTTGGTATTAAAAGTCTCAAGCCTTTTTCAAGGCGCATCTGCCATTCTTACTGTGGTTTTACTTGGTAAAGAACTGTATGCAATAAGGCTAATTAAAAGTTGTAGTTTACTTTTCCTTTGTTTTAGAACTTGATGGCCTCTGTAGGAAGATGGGGCTGGGTTATACTATGACATGTGCTGGCACAGTATGTCCTTGGACATTCCTGGTGCTAACATAGCTTTGGTTACATCTGCAGATGAAGAAGGCATACTCTTGCAATGTTGATGCGCCTTAAATTGAGTTCATGTGAATTACATGTGCTGTGAGGCATATACTGCTAATGTGGAACATACTGAAAAGCTGATTAAGTGATGCAGAACTTGCATGCAACTTTGACCAAAACCAAAAATGGTTGCAATCCGTTTTGTAGAGTACTCTTATACCTAAGTGTGTAGATGAGTGTATAGCTTAACAGCATTTATGCAGCTAATCACTTGGTGCATGTCTGTGTTTGTCGTCACTAAAATGTCTTTAAAAAAACCCCAAAACCCAACAAAACCAGGACCTCACTGGTTTCTTTCAAGAAATAATCAATCCATGAAGAATGAGCTTTAACAAGAGATTCTTAAACAAAAACAACACTGCCCCTTTTGAGCTTTTCAAATCTTTCGGCAGGCGTTAACCAGTTTTGATTGTGTGCTTGCTGGCAGCTGAACTCAAGCTTTAAAATTTTTGGACAGTTACCAATATAGCTTAAGCCAGTTGTCTCTTTAGGTTGTGTGGTGGGGTGTTTGTTTTTTTTTTTTTTTCGCTAGCTGCATTTTTGGTGAAAATAATTCAGGGAGAAAACTAGTTCTCATTCCGAGATTTTGACCTGTCGGTCAAGGCTGAAGAATATTGACAAGCATGCTTATCAAACTGATAGGGCTGTAAGTACAAGCTCTCTAGGAATCAACTATTTTATCTGACTCTTGCCCAAGATTTCTGCGTAGTTTAAAGTTGTGGCCTGGAATACTGGTGAGGAAGTCACTCACAGTAAAAAAAAAAAAAAAGGGTTTCCTTATGTTTGGGAGGAACCTGCTGTGTTTTATTTTGTTCTGTCACAGGGTGCTACTGGCAAGAGTACTCAATCTTCTGTACACTCTCCCTTCAGATATTGGTACAAATTGGTGAGATCCCTCTGAGCCTTCTCTTCTCCAGGCTGAACAGTCCCAGCTTTCTCAGTCTTTTCTCCCCTGTGAGGTGCTCCTGTCCCTGCATCACCTTGGTGGCCCTGTACTTGACTCTCTCCAGTACATCCGTGTCTGCCTTACACCACAGAGCCCAGTGCTGGACACAGCATTCCTGGTGTGGCCTCAGCAGAGGGGGAGGATCACCTGCCTTGACCTGCTGGCAACACTCCTCCTGCAGCTCAGGATGCCTTTGCTGCAAGTGCTCCTGTTGAACTTGGTGTCCACGAAGACATCCATGTTCTTTTCTGCAAAGCTGCTTTCCAGTTTGTTGGCCCACAGCACAATACTAATATCTGGCCACATAAACAACATTTCTTTCATAGGCTGTTAATGGAAGAGAATGTTACATTTTCTGTGCAGCAGTACAGATACAGCTGTGTTACTACAGAGCTGAACGTGAGTGACCAGAGGCTTGCATAGCCGGTAATGCATCATAACTTGATTTATTCTTGGGCATGGAGGCTTCATGCAAAAAAATTTTGACTAAGAAGTGGATTGTGGATCTAAATCACCAGGAGCAGGGAGTGATTATGCCGCTGTACTCAGCACTGGTGAGGGCACAGCTTGAGTACTGTGTTCAGTTTTGGGCACCACAGTATCGGAGAGACATTGAGGTGCTGGAGTGTGTCCAGAGAAGGGCAACAAAGCTGATGAGGGGTCTGGAAAACATGTATTATGAGGAGCGGCTGAGGGAATTACGATTGTTTAGCCTGGAGAAGAGAAGGTTGAGGGGAGACATTATCGCTCTCTACAGCAACCTGAAAGGAGGAAAGTAGTGAGATGGGTGGAGATGCGTTTGGGTTGCGCCAAGGGAGGTTTAGGCTGGACATCAGGAAAAATTATTTCACTGAAAGAGTTATCAAACATTGGAATAGGCTGCCCAGGGAGTTGGTTGAGTCACCACCCTTAGATGTGTTTAAAAGTCGTGTAGATGTGGTGCTTAGAGACATGGCAGACCTGGTAGAGTAGGGTCAATGGTAGGACTAGATGATTGTAAAGGTCTTTTCCAACCTAAAAGATTTTCTGAGCCTGCGGTAGGTGCCTTTCTAATCCCCATGGAATGTACTGGCACACTAGAGTTTGGGTCTTGTTCAGGAAGCCCAGTGATACTGTCCAGGTGCAGTTTAGCTTACAGCAAAGGATTGCTGGGGCTGAGGAATCTTGTGCTCAGTTGCAATGTACCTTTAAGAAGCATGTTGGGTCTTTATTTCAAGCACAGTATGCATCAGTTTGGCTTGGGTGGGTAAAAAAACCCAAACATCTTCAATCCCTTTACTCCTCAAATTTACTCAGCTGTTGCTTGGAAAGGGGGATAACTGTTGGAGCGTGAAGAAAAGCTATGTAAAATGGCTAGTCATGTTCCAGGGTGCAGATACCATGGTGATAGCTGTAAACAGTGGTCATGTGTTGAAAGCTTAAAAAAAATTATTTCTGCTCTATTTAGAAGTGCAAGTCCCACTCGCTTTCTTCAGGCTGTAGTTCTTGGTGGAGTAGGATTCAGTGGAAACTTCTTTTTTCAGTCTGGACATTAAGAGTACTTAATGGCGATTCTGGCTGGAAGTAGAATACCCATTATTTGCTTATGAGTATCCCTCCAAGCTTGTTAATGAATGAGCGCTTGCACTTTTTGAAGTTGGGATTTTCTTCTTTGTTGTATTTGATATTTTTTCCTAATGTAAGTGAAGAGTTTAAGTATTTTGAAGCTTCTAATTTTTTCAACTAACAATCAAAAGGGAGCAATTTAATCTTCCCTGGTTTTGGAGTTTGTCTACCCTTAACCCCAAACAGTTGTGAAATAAAAACACTTGCTTAAAGAGCAATCACAACTCCTCATCTGTCCTGCCTGTGAAATTGGAACAATTGCATTCTTAACTCTAAAAGGGAATAGTTTTCAAGCTTGAATTTGTAACACCAGCATTAACACCAACCTGTTTTTAGGGGATGGGGATTGGAATTGGTGCTGCTTTTATTTGGGAAGAGCTACAGAATTGCTTAATGAATGGTGTATTTTCTTCTCTGTTAGCATATTGTTTGCTAACCAGTGTTTATTATAGTTGCTTCTATCATTTGCTTGGATTTTTGCTTAATAGAACTTGGTTGCAGGTGACCCGCTGCTGCTTTGGTTCTCACAGGCAGGTCTCTTGGGCCATGAGGGCACTAATACAAGGTTTACCTGGATTGCCCTTGTTCCCCCAGACTATCTTGAATAGAGCAAAAAAAAAAACCAACCCAAACCACAGGTAAAGAGGAATTGAGTATATCTCTTGGAGAAATTTTGGTTATTGCGTCTTCTGTTCTGCATAGAATAGAAAACTGCTGTGTTTTTTATTAAGTGCTTTTAATAGGTCATCAGAGAGCTCTACAGTAGTTTAACCTTCTGGCTTTATTACTAGCCTCAGCTAAAATCAAAGCAGTGGTGTAAGGGGAAAAGGCTATCTGTCAGGATCTGTTCCTTGCCCTTTCTTTCCTCTTACCCTCTCCCTTACATCAACAAATGTCAAGATAGCTCTTTCTGACTTTTCCACAATGTAAATAAATGTTATGATGAATCTCCTACAAGTAGATGGTACATAAAACCAAAAGTGATAGTTGCAAAATATATCTGAGTGGCTAATTTCTAGTCAAATGGCAAGGAATGTTTCAATGTACACCAGAGGACGCTCTGAAAGCAAAGCAGTTTTCAAGACAATGATTATTTGTCCCAATAAGCATTATATTTTTATAGGTTCACTTTATTACACTTAGAGAAAGTGATAAACAAGAAATATAGCTGCAAAACTACATTTCAGAATTTAAATTATTTAATATTCTTTTACCAGAAAATCTTTTACTGAAAGTAGTCTGAAAGCATCTCAGTTTCCACAGCCTATGTGACTTTTCTGTGTACAGTAAGACTTTAAAAAAATAAGTGTATTCATGCAGGTGAAGAGAGAACTAAATAGAACTGTGTACTGATGACTTTTTTCCCTTCCCTAAAGAAAAGTTGGGTTTTCTGTTTGCAGTTCAACTCAAAGTTAGCTTTCAAATGGAGTGGTAGACAACTAATCCATGCCCCCTTCTGCTTTCCCTTCCACGCTGCTTAAGAAGTCACTTGTATTTGCAGAAGATAAGTAGTACAGGAGGGAGTAAAAGAAAGGATTACCACCTTTTAAACAGGTTTATTTCCTAAAGCTTACATACAGAGTCTGCTATAATTTTTGTTGTCTTTATGATAAACAACTTCCAAGTTCTCTTTTTTTATTACAGCTGAGAAATACAGGTAGCCTGTGTTTTAGATAGAAAGCCGGTGTGTGGATGGAAGACTGGAAAGTAGGTGATGAAATCGATGTAGATACAGACACCACCTTGTAGTCAAAGTTTTAGCCCTCATCTTGGCAGAAAATTTGAAATGCAGTAGTGATACAGCTTTATAGATGTTTGCAGATAATTCCTCCCAAATAAAAACAGAAAGAAGGAAGCAAGAAAACATTCTGGAAACAAGCAATGCATCTTTGACTTTTGACTCCAGTTCATGTGCTTGACCCTGTCTCAGTAGAATTCTAATACATTGTTTCCTTTGCAAATTCTCATGTTCTAAAATGGTCTTCCTTTGGGGGAATTTAGTCAAAACTTTCTACTTCTTCCCTTTCCCTCCCTGCCAAATGGTGAAGATGTGTTTATGTCTTTGAACATGTGGTGGAAAACCTCAAGCATTTTCAGCCATTACCTCTGGATGTGTAAGGATGAAGTCATAGCCACAACCTAATTGTGAAATACTCACTTCTTGTTGGTATATTAATTTAGATGGACCTAAGCTGACTTGCAATCTGTAAAGCGGTAGCCTTCCTGCATGCTCTTGAGGATATCTTGCAGCAGGCAGAGATAAACATGAAGGAAAAGGTCATAGTAGAGATTATATGGCTGACTCAGTGTCTTGTCTAGAATACATTGCGGAAATGCTACTGTTGCTTTTAAGAGGATAATAAAATAAAGTTACAGAAGAATACATGAAGTTGGCCTTGAATGTAATACAGAAGATTTCATGGTAATGAAATATAAGTTCATGTATTGTGTGATGGATCACTGAAAATGTGTGACTAAGTGAAAATTCAAAATGTTTAGAATCATGTATCAGACACAAGAAGGTATCTCAGGTACAGCCAGAGGACTCATAATTATTACATAGTGACAAGTGAGCTTTGCTCATTCATGTTCCTCCATGCCATGAACATATTTAGCAAATTTTACCAATCCCATACCCACTAACACTTTGCCTTGGATTTTGTTTAAAATTTTATTAATCCAGTTATTGAAATTAGTAGGAAAATGTCTGAGTGCAAGGGAGCTAGAGTAAATTAGATTCTTCCAAGTAAGACATAATTGGGGAGAATTCAAGAGTTTTAGAAGTCTGCAGTGAAGTGACATAGTAATGGCAGTTAGGGACTGAAGAGCATGTTAGTGGGTTTGAATTTAAATACCTAAATGAATGAGGCAAATGGATGCTTTCAGTCCAAAAGGCAAAGTTATTTGGGTCTGAGCAACTTGGCTTGGCAAGGTTGTTGGTGCAAATAAGTGGGTAGTACTTTTGTTTTGGTTTGTGTTTTGGTTGTGTTTTTTTTCCTGACAGGGAAATTGCCAACTAAGTTGGGGTCCCACAGGTCACTATCACTGTCACTAGAGACATATGACTGAGAGGACATTGGCATGTTTGGGATCTTCAAGTTCCCAATGCTTTACTCAAATTTCTCATCTGTTTTGTCAAGATGACAATGATGGAAGAGCTCTCATCAGCAGTGGATATAAGCAGGCAAACAACAGTTTGTTGGCTCTGGCTGTTTGTGCTTCAGATCCTTTTCTCAGTAATTAAGAGTGGCAGGTTGGGCTAACCTCTGTTTCTCGTGAAAGTTTTGGAACACAAAATAGAGCTCTGTGAGCTTTGGTGAGCAGAGACCCTGTCTTTTTTTCAATGTCTTTAGGTTAAGAATTCATTTTTGTCTAGATAATAGAGTTCCTTCCTACTTCTCTCGATCTGTGCAGGACCAGTAAAGCAACAGGAGAAACTGTCCTGCACATGCATCAGTAGATTCTTCTTAGCCCACTTCATTTGACAAAAGGAAGTGAGCAGCATCCTGGAGGGAGAAGATAATGTAACTTAGAAGTATTTTCTAGCTCATAAGTAGATGTTGCTGCAACCAAAGCTGTGACAGCAGTTAGTTAAATACTTTGGTTTTACCTGTAAACAATTAATGTCTTCACCTTCTACAGTAATTACTAAGCTTGTCCCTTCAATCAAAAGCAAGCTTCCTTGGAATATGAGACATGGAGTGAATTCTCAGTAGGAGTTTTGGCATAGCTTTGGCATACATATTATAATTTATGCCCTTGCATGGTGACTAAGTGTGGTATCAGGTTTTCAGATAAAATCTGAGGTAACCACAACCACCTAATTAAAAGACTTGAAAAGCTGCTCTTTGTAAAGATAATTTTAAAAAGTTGCATTCCCTGAAGTAATAACAATGCGATGAAAGGGTTTGAAGTAGAGAATTGTGATTGTGACTTAGTCCTTGAGAAACACAGTAGTTTAGAAGCAATGAGAAGGAAATTCTGTGTAAGCATTTGTATTTCATTGTTTAAGTACTTTGCAAACCGAGGGGACTTTTCCCTGAGGTTGATCGTTTTGGGGAAACGGGTGCTCCCTGGGGACCATTCTCTTCCCTAAAGTTGTTGAAGGTGATTTATGCAGGGTCAGGTTGCTTTCTACATCTCAATTTGGCAAAGCGAGTTTCTGTTGTTTTGTCTGTGGAGAGGCTGCTACAAGGTTAGGCGGCTGCTAATCTGCATTGACCTTCAGTCTTCTGGGTGAGAGTGCCCCTTTACTAAGGCAGTCTGGGTCAAACTGCCTGGGACCCCAGTACTGTTGTTGTTAACTAGGACAGTCTTTCCTGGTTTTTTACATCCTATCCTTAACTTGGGGACAAATCTTTTAATGCATCAGGATACAAATCACACCCCACCCCCCCAACATTTTCTAAATAGAATTAGAGCCTGGAGGCTCTGTTACTATCAGTGAACATTACTGCTGTAGGCGTCGTTGTTGCTATGATGTTTAAACACCCTGCAAGTTTGGCATTTTACTAGTGTCTCAATCTTTTTTTTTCTGTAATGGTAGCTTTTCTTGGATAGCAAATATGATATTACCCACTTTTTTGGCATTTGTTGGGGTAGCTTTGAGTCACTAATGCCTCTTAATTTTGCCCTATAGCAGTTACACTGCAATGTTTCAGTGCACTTGGCAATCCTGTTTGTTCATTTTAATTTTTCCTCAGCACTACCATGTATTTAACAACTGGGTTTTCTGTGTTGGTGAAGGGTAGGAATGTTTCCAATTTTTTTGGATCCATTAAAATGTCAATAAGTGGCGATTCCCCAGTAGAGACCCTTTTGAACAGATAATTGGCTAGCAGCTTATGAGCTATGTTTATTTTAAGTATCTGAAGTTCCTTCTTTGTATGATGATTTCTGTTGTCCAGTACACTATTGTAAAGACTGTACTGCATCCTAATACACAGCCATTGCATTTTTACGTTTTGTTTGAACCCTGTAATGATGATACTCCCTCAGCTGTTAGAGTTGCAGTTTTAACTAGCTGATGATGTACCCTTGCAGATTTTTGCATTCTGTTATGAACACTATATTGTAGGCAGAAAATACAAGAAGGATTGTGGTCTGAACTAGACCAGCTCTCCAAGGGCTGGAAGATACCATAGTAAACTCAAGCATGTTCTATAAGCAGGGTTTGTGCCTCTTCTTGTAGGACTTGACATTTTAAGAAAACAGGTTTAATGCTTGATAGAGGTTTGCAAAACTATTCTGAAAGGGTGACAAGCAATGCATACCCTGAGCCATGTCATAATGAAACATAGGTTGAAACTTAGTGTCTTTTCTTTGAAATTACATGGGGTGCAGTTTTGTGTATTCAGAGTGCTTGTGAAAGTTTTGGAGTACTTCATGAGTGTTTATGCTGTGGTGGCTTGTTAGCTAAAGCAGTGGTGACAATAAAAAAAGCTCATGGATGTTTTCGTGTCAGGTCAGCAACTTCACTAACATACAGCTTCTGGGTTTTTAACAGTTTGAAAGTATGTTGGGGAGAGAACCAATCTTACTGGAGTGTGTGTTTTTTACCAACTGTCTTTGTGTGAGAATGGTTGCATTTTTGGTTGAGCCAGTTTTACCTTGAAATTTACATTTTAAACTAGTAAAAACCTATTAAAATAATTCCGAAAATAGGTTAAGTATTTGCAAGTACACTTTAGCATGTGCTGTGGTCGCTGGGGGAACTCAATGCATAGTTAAGTATGATTTAGGCTGTGGTTTCACGTACATTTCTTGCATTGTCAGTATGAGCTGGAGTTACTCTCAGCTGCTCCTTTGTGTCTTTGCCCTACTCCTTTACTTGTGCCAGTAGAAGTGGGGGTTTTGTTTTGTATGTGGCCTGGTGTGGTCATGTGGCTCAGGGAACTTACCCAGTGAAAGGTGGTTTATTATTTTTTTTTTTCCCCTCCTAGCTGGATCCATTCCTTGATTCAGTTTAGGATGTAAGACCACAGAGAGAAGGTTTGGTGAAACTTGAGAGGACAGAGTAGGGGGTAGAAATGGGTGTCAGTGGCTGGTGCTGTTTTCTGCAGCTTCTGCTGCTTCTCTGATGCTGCAAGTAACACAGATGAGGTTGTGCCTTGTAGGTATGTTAGCCTGAGGTGCTATGGATTTCCCAATCCTAATCATAAAACATTAATGGAATAGTTTACTCTCTTCTTTCTTCTAATCTGTGCTTGTGCTAAGGCAGCAAATCCTCATCCAAGGAAGAGTGGGGAGTCCCCTTTGTACCTGGCTCATCTAGCTTCTCCTAGCCAGCTCTTAAATTATATTAGGCCTGGCTGCTGAAGAAGTGTTGTGGTGTTTCCAAAAAACAAGATGGAAGGAAGAAATTATAATTACCACCTGCATCCCAAAACTAAGAGGAAGAAGAAAAATACCTGACAGCAAAGCGTGTTTCTCCCAGGTGGTTCTCTTAAGGATTTGGTTTATCTGATGCCGTTCTGCATAGAAAAAAGACCATGTAACAGCCTGTCTAGGTAAGCTTCTTCCTACTCCTGTCTTTGCTGGTTGAAAAAAGAAATGTAAGCAGCCTTCCATCCTGAGATATATCCAGGTTGGCTGAGGAAAATGGAAGGAGAGTTGTTCCCTCTGCAGCATCTGTCATTCCTTCATGCAATAATCTGATGCTCAAAGCTTCACTGATATACCACAGTGCAAGCTGCTTGAAATAGTTTGGTATATGTGCACTTAACTATCCATTGTAGTACAGCCTGTAAAGGTAGGTAAGGGACAAGTTAAGGTCATTTGAATCTCCCTTTTTTAGGCCTTTTATGAATGACATACAGGTTTGTAGAGATGACCAAGAATGAGATCTTTTGAAAGTGCAGAGCTTACAGGAGAAAACTGTCTATTTGGTCTGCATAAATGAAATGTAAGAGTTCAGTTCTTAAATAGAACTTGTGAAGAGATGCCAACTTTAAAAAGGGTGCAGTTTAGCACTCGAGTTTGTCTTTAAAAATAGTTGCAAGGCTAGGAATTTATATTTAACTGCAGTAAAAATAAAGATGCTTATTGGTTATTAGAGCCATCTTAGTTTTTTCTCTTGAAATGGAAATTTTACCTTTATGCTGAATTGTGCTTTTGCTTCCCTCCTCTTCCTTGTTCACGTTTTAGAGAAGTTTTTCCTCTCTGGATTTTCTTTTGTACAGGTAGTGTTTAGAAGCTTTTCATAATCATACTTCTCCACCTCACAAAGAGTGAATGATTCATTTGGAGATTAGGAAGTCATTGTCTTTGGTTGATTTGGTACAGGTCTGTAGATGACTGAAGGACTTCTTCAGAGTTTGTGTACACTGCCACTCCAGTGCTGCCCTGTCACCTCTGTCCTTACACATCTATACTCTACTGCACAATGTTTATTATTTTATCCTGTTTGTGCTAGATCGTGTGTAATCTCACGTTACCAGTCAGTGCTAGCTGTGAAAACTTCATGCTTAAATTCTGATTTAAAAGGGTGTAGCAAAAAAAAATGGGAAGGGAAAGAGTGAATGAGAACAAAGATGTGAACTTGTAGCTTCACAGACTAAATAGGTGCATAATTACAGTGTTGTGTAATTGTCAACTGAAGTGTTCAAAAATCATGATTATTAACTTCCTTTGAAATTAAAACACTTAAAAAATCATAATAAAATCCTAGGAGATAATTTTGAAATTCCATAGTTATTTGCCTCTTGTAATGCTTTAGGGATTTGCAGTTTTCAGACTGTCCTCTGGAGCTGAACAGAGCAGCTTAAATACTAGAGACCAGAAGGAAGACACAAAGTTTTGCTCTAAAGCAAGAGAAGCCCAATGATCAGTGGAAAACCCTGAGAAATTTAGGAATGGGATTATTCTAGGAAGGCTTTTGAAGATAGCAGCTACCCATGCTACTCTTGAGATGTTCAGCTTTTTCAGATGGTAAGCTAGTAGTGAAACTCAAACCTGGTGATACTAAACGATGCTAGCATCATAACAACCTGTAGACTGTCATTCTCCTGTTTTCAAATCCCTGAGAGGAGCCAGAAACAGCATATAATGTGGGTGCCTTCTGTGGTGGTGACATTTTTTTTTCTTTTGAGGACTACTGATATAATTGCAATGGTGATATGGTAAAAACTACCCGAAGGCTGTCATTCTCAATGACAGAGCTACCTGGAATTGCCCTGAGGAAGTGTTACAAACATGGCATAAAGCTAAATCTAAATTTAAAGTCTGTCCACTTCTATATCTGAAAGTAATTGTTAATTTCAATTATCTAACACTCTTCAATGTCTGAAGATATACTAAATGTTTCTTAACTTGTTTTCTATCAGCAAAGGTGATTTAGGGGCATTACTGGAACAGAAGAAGGGGGAGGAGGGGCTCAGGGGGAGCTATTTTTAAAAATTCACGAAAGTACCAAAAATGAAAACCTAAAACTAGGAAGGTGTGGAAGCGTAATAACTGAAATCCCTTAAATGCTGCTGTCTGTTACCCAGTGGCACATTTTAATCAGTTTGTGGAATTGGCATTGTTAGGAGTATTTTAGGAAGATTAATGTCTCTATAAATCCATGAACTGTACACTGCAATGATAGAACAGATCAGATATAGCAACGGATCCTTTCCAACTCAATTATCTATTAAATATAAAGTAATACAGAGCCTGCATGTTTAAAGCAGAGAACAAATTTGTAAATGTCAAGAAAACTAAAAGTTATTGCCCTCACAGCAAGTATTAAGTCATCCAGTAGTGCATTTGATTTTTTTGTGTTGCTGTATATGCTGATAAAATCTTGCCCCTAAAGTATGTATGTTGTGGTGGTTATAGTAGCTATGGGGAACTTTTATTCAAATAAGCACCCTGGTGCTATGAAGGTGTTGAACCAATTCATTCCGTGCATTTAGGTACTTGTTTCAGTTATGTATTCAGATAAAATGTTTTTACTTGTAGTTAACTCTTCAAATTGTCCAAGCTGCCACTACAGTGCAATCTGTGCAAGATTTATAAAACCTAACACTAAAGGAGTTGTAGAAATGTTACGTATTTGTTAATACTTGAAATCCTTTATGCTATCAATTAAAATTGTGTGTGCCAGATGTGTTGCAGTCTTGCAACACTGTAAAATTTTAGCTCTGAAGAGTCTTGACAACTGGAGCTTCTGTACTTCCTAACGGTGGTGGTTACGGAAGACTGGAAAAGGGACTTTCCTTGAAACCTTACTTTAGACTGCATATGTGGCATGGAGGGAGTGTGAGGGAAGAGACATCCTTTCTTCCACCCTACCGGCTCATTCAGTTTGGGAGCACAGGTTGCTATTATGATCTCTTTCAAATTAAAATGCAGTGTGGAAAAAAAAAATTATTCAGAAGTCAAAGCTTTTGTTTTAACTGTTCCTGAACAATGTCCTGTTCTGAGGAATGCTAGATGAGATGGCTGTCTCTCTGGTTTGTTTTGTTTTCTTCAGTGGGGAGCTTGTTCTTACAATTAAAAACATGAACATCCATTTTAGGAAATTAATTTGTCACTTTTAAAAAAGGTAACTGTAAATACTTGCTAGCTGAATTAAAAACTATCTCTAATTTCACTATGGCATGTCTCAGATTGTTCCAATTCTGCAGTATCTGTAATGCTGTGGTGCTGAGGTGATGCTGACAGTCAAAATCAAAGACCTTCCTACAAATATCCTAAGGTCATCAGTGTTGTAAAGGAAGTGCTCCTCGGTGGGTGGGGCAGCAGGTACTTTGCCTAAAAGGGCAGGAATTCTCTGTGTTCTAGAATGTTATTTTTTGGTATGGAATATGCTCAGAAAACCAAAGCATGGTGCAGAGTAGGGTTGTGTGATGAGAGAACATTATGAAATGGCAGTGTGCTTTATGTGGAAATCTGTTGCGTGCTGTTGGTGTGGTGAGACTTGCACTTGACAGCGTTTAAACTACTTTGAGCTCTTGTGTTTAAATTCACTCTGAAATACTTCTTTTTCAAAAGAGGCTCAGGTACAGTGGGGCTTTCTTTGGTGCTTGTTGTTGTTCTTGGTATGAGTTGCTAAACAACTGGTGTGCGTTTTGCAGGGGGAGAGTTTGAGCGGTGACAGGTCCTCGGCTGTAACAGAGCTACAGACAGTCGTGGTGTAGAACTCTGAAAACGGGTCGTTGTCTTCAGAGTCACAAAGCGGTGTGGGTGGGGTGGCGGGGAGTTACCCACTACACTGCCCTGTCTTCGCCGCGTTAGCGCAGGAACCGTGCGGTCTCCAAAGCAGCAGGGCTGTGTGAATGGAAGGTGGGAACTAAGGTTACGTGACCTTCAGAAAGCTCCCTTCGTTTCTTCAGATTCGTCGCGATGATGGGAAATCATTTGCATAGCAGATGCGGCGGGCTGTTACCACAGCTATTCTTGGCTGCCTCGCCACCTCTGCGTTTAGATAGGGTTGTGTTCCCCCTTCCCCCCCCGCCCCCCCCCCCCCGGACTCGGCGGGCCGGCTCAGCGTGACGAGGGCGGCGTCTG